>JAHTLZ010000065.1:8909889-8937790 GCA_023846285.1 Phrynocephalus versicolor | reverse complement strand
TAACTAACTAACTAACTAACTAACTAACTAACTAACTAACTAACTAAGGTATAGCTATTAATTAAAATGTATACTTGTGCAATGGTAGTTGCAGACACAGCTGCTTCGTATTCAATTATTTATTTACATATTTTTTTAGCCACCCCACTACCAAATGGTCTCTGGGCAGCATACAATAATATATTAAAACTATAAAAAAAACATTCTTCTATGTGTTCTCTATGCTTTATGAAATCAAATGAGGGCTTGAAAAAAATCTTAAGACAAAAATGTTAGGAAACAAAGTAATAAACAAACCATGTTCTTCAAACAGGCATTAAAAACAAATTATAGTCTTAAACTGGGTAATATTCACGGTTGATACATAATAGAGAAGCCCAGCAGGAGTTAATTGAAAAGAAAGCCTGCAATAGATTTGATAAAGAACACACTATTCCTTCCTACTGAAATTATGGCTAATGCTTATAAATAGGAAATACAAGTGTAAATAAAATACTCCGGCTTCCTTTGGGGAGTGGTGGAGACATCTGTAAAGTGATCCAAAGGGATTATTTTGGTTGGGCCATTCATATATCAAAGCTGTAACATAGCAGTAGCAGGAGAAACTTCAGAATAAAAAGACAAATCAAATCTATGGCAGAAACAATTCATTACGGAACCTTGCACACACATTAACAATCCTCGGCAGATCAGTAAGTGCAGCAATAAAGTGTCAGCAGAGAACAAATGTGATCATTTATTTGATTATAAAGTGCCTAAGAGTGCTCCACTGGCCAGATTACTCAACAGGCTAAAACTTCAAATGGCTCTTTTCAATCAGCAGGCATCATTAGACGGTGTGATGCTATGGTGATGAGGCTCATAGAAAAGTCTGGTTGAAGAAGAGCAAAGCTTGTAGAGGTTTCAGTATTGCTCATTTCATTATTCGTCATTCATTTTGTTACAGAAAAAAAACAAATAGCAAACAGACCATCAAAGAAAAACAAAATGAAACAAAATGGAATTTTCCATTTCATTTGCTTCAGGGTTTTGTTTTGTTTTTCCTATGGGAAAAGCCAGCAGTTCTTCCCACCCAATGCGGAGAAAACCACAGTCTTTCCCCCCTGCCAAAGCTACTGATCAGCTTCAGCGAGAAAAAAAGTTTTTAAAAAGCCCACCCTTTCGCCACTGAATGGGGCGTGATCAGGTGGGGGATTTTTAAAAAACAATTGCACCAACCCGGCCCAGGGGCCAGCTGGTCAGCGCAATAAGAAAAAAAAATAATTAAAAAAATGTGCCGACCAAGTCTACAGGCCAGCTGGTCAGTGTGCTAAGAAACAAAATAATAATAATTTTAAAAATGCACTGACCCAGCCTGTGGACCAGCTGTTCAGCATGATAATTTTTTTTAAAAAAATTGAAACAAATGAAAAATGAAACTTTTTTAAAAAAACTCATTTCATTTTTTACAACCCCCAAAAAAAGAAAAAAAAAGAAAAAGGAAAAAAGACCCATTTTGGTGTTTTGTGCCCATCTCTAAATAATATTTTAGAATATCTCTCATACACAGGGATATTGGGTGGGGGGATTTTACAGTTCCTTAAAGTTTTCATCAGGAGAGATGATACTGGCATAGCAAGACTGCTTTCTTGGAATCTCCAACATTTGTACTCCAACAGTTTCATGGACGTGGAACACCAGCTTGAATTATGGCAGCAACAGAACAAGAATATTTAAATAATTTGTTGATTTGTAATATATATATTTTTGCAATGATGTAAGCCACCCTGGATCCTTTTATTAAAGGAGAAAGGTGAGGTAAAAATAAGCAAGCAAGGAATCAAATAGATAAATAAATGAATATATTCTAAACCACCCATCTGGCAGCAAGGCCTCTCTGGGAGGTTTACAAAAACAGCACAATATCATAGAATAGGGATGGGCATTTTTTTTTGGAACCAGTACGTTACAAAATGTACCACGTGAGCCCAGGTGGTCCTCGGAACTGGCTGATATACGCAGATCCAATTGCTTTACCTTTCTCTGTCTCGTTCAGGGTTAAAATCTAACACGGAAGCATGATGTGACATCATCTGTGCTTGATCTATGATGCTGGCCTATCAAGATCTATGCATGGACAGGCATCATCCCACCTCCCTCTCTGATTGGCCAGCAGCACAGAGCAGAAAAGATGACATCGCAGCATGCTTCCTCATTGTAGCTCAGCTCCGTGCCGGCAGAGAGAATGGTAAAGCAATTGGATCTGCATGTATCAGCAGGGTCCAACCACCACCTGAGCTCACATGGTTCGTTTTTTAACCTACTGGTTCTGAAACAAAATGCCCATCCCTATCATAGAATCATGGAATCATGGAATAGTGGAGTTGGAAGGGGTGTATAAAGTCTACAAGTCCAAATCCCTCTCAATAAAGGAAAACAAATCAAAGGATATCTGCCAGGTGGTTGTCCAAATTTTCTCTTGAATGCCTCCAGTGTAGGAGCAGTCACCACCACCACTTGAGGTAATTGGTTCCATTGCTGTACTGCTCTAACAGGATATTTTTCCTGATATACAGCTGAAAGCTGAGTTCTCGTAACTTAAGCCCATTTTTGAGCATCCTGCATTCTGGGAAGACTGAAAACAGAGCCTGCCCCTCCTCTGTATGACATCCCTTCAAATATTTTAAAGGTGAAATCACATTGCCCCTCAGTCTTCTTTTTGTGCATGCTAAATATGACCAGTTCTTTCTGTTTTTCCTCACAGGGCTTGGTTTCCAGCCCCCTGATCATCCTAGTTGCCCTCTTCTGAACCCGTTCGCATTTGTCATCATGTTTCTTGAATTGTGATGTCCAGAACGGGACACAGTATTCAAAATGATGCCTAACCAGTGCTGAATAGAGAGGGGTGAGTACTTCATGGGCTTTAGAAATTATATTCATATTAACATAATAAAAGGATCTTGGTGTATAGCTGTAGATAGTTTAATGAACCTGATGATCAAGTAAGTGGCTGCTGTAAAAAAAAAAAAAATCCCACTGATTCAATGGGCATATTCTAGAATAGTTTAATACACTAACAACAGGATTTGTGCTATTGTTTGAAGTGGTTTAGATCAGACAAGAGGCATAATAAAGGGGTATAAAAGTGCTCCTGGTGTGAAGGAAGTAGTTAGAAAGAAGTTATTCTCTTTATGTTGCTAAATTAAAATCTGGGGCAATCAACTAAAGCTGAATAATGTGAGATTCAGCACAGATGTCTTCACACAACCAGTAGATTAACTGTGGTCTCCCCTGCTGCAAGATGTAGCAATGTTTGCCAAAGTGAAAAACCTTACAAGGGGAACTGAATCAATCCCCAGAGGTGAAGGGCATCAATGTGTATGAGCCTGGGTAGTTGTATATCCTCTATGATATTAGAGGAAGCAGGTATCTGTACTATCTGTTGCTGGAAGATATGAGACAGGCTGTATTTATGTTCTGCTGGCAGGCTTCCTGTAGGCAACTGACTTGCCACAGCTGGAACTGAATTTCAAAGGAGATAGGATTCCAGTCTGATCTGGGATGCCTCCTACATTCTTATAGTTCTTGCTTGGACCACGGTCATACCTGCGTTTTCTGCATATTTTCCCTTAAGCGAACTACGCAGTAAAAGATCGCGAGCTAACCAGGAAGAGAAGCAAATTCTGCTCCCAGCCAACCACGACTCTTGAACAGCAGTTTCAGCAAAGTTTACTAAACAACCACCAGGGGCGGGATTTAGAAACTTTGCTTGAAAATGCTTACTTGTTTGCTTCTGTTGCAATGACAGGACACTGAAAATACACAGTAAATTCAGTTTCTCCCCTTTCTACCTGGCTTAAAAGACGGAGCTTTGGAACTGGAGCCAGAAAGTAGGACAAAATGCATAGTACACAGGTTAGGACAGAACCAGAATAGGAAGGTACGATGCAGAGGAGCGCACACCAACTGCTCATTAAAAACCACATGACCACTCCCCCCAAAAAAATATGCAGGAAATTTAAATATGAAGGAAACCTACGTATGACTGTGGTCTTGGTTAGATAAAGAAGGGTGTGCCGCAGGGCTTATGAAGCCATAAATTCAACCATATGGTAGGCCATGGAACCCACAGGATCATCATGTTTTGTGAAAGACTGACGTGCTACAAAGGTATGAGCATATATGAGCCTCATTGAGAAACTTTCAATATCTTGAAGCCAAGGGGTACGTGGGAACTCAGGTGCACCTTGTAAATCATGTCCATATATTGTATTATCACAAAATCCCTTTCCAGCTGAGTTCTAATAATGGAGCCTGCATAAATAAAGAATACAGATAGCCAGTTTGCCCAGCACCTGTCTAATTTGCATCTCCTATTTTTTCTTTTTCTTTCTTATCCAGTTTTTCAAATTTCTGTTCCTCAGTCTTCCTATTTAATAAATCAAACACATTGATATACTTGCCAAACATAGTCTTTTCCACCATGGCTGGGGAAAGGCGATCTCCTAAAGGAAGTGATTGATCTTCTGGCAGTTACCGAATAGAGTCTTTGGGCACACCAGTAGGTGTTGCCTACACTTGCGTCCCTTCACTTACACTGCGTTCTGTCTCTCTTCCACTTGAGAGTCGGTTTCAACAGTCAGAATCCTCAATGCTACAGGTGGTTCTCTTTGCTGCTCAGTTAAGTCTGGTGGCTCAGACATGTGTGTTTGCAGAGGCAAGACCATAAGGACTGGCACCTGAAGGCTCCTGGTACCCCACAGCCATGCCCCTGCTGTTGGTGTTAAGTAATGCAGTGTAGGTAACTCACCTGCTTGAGGCCTAACTGCCTTAGGGGCAATAATACAACTGTCCTCCTAAACAATAGCCATCAAGTCCAAAGCTTGGCCAAAGTTGGGTCTCAACGCTACAGATGCCATCTGTCCATCAATGGGCTGTAGTCAACTCTGGCACTGGGGTCCAGGAACTGAAGGGACAACTGAAGGGGCAACCAATTCTTTTCACTGATCAGCAGGAGTTGCTGTACCTCTGGACATCCCAGCTCCCTGGGACATTATCAGTTTCCCCATCCTCTTTAACTCGGCCATTTTGGGGACTCAGTTCCACACTGTGCTTTCCACCACTATAAGAGTCTCCCAGCCCTTGTGCCTGCACACACTCAATCTCTAGGAAGCTCAGGTTCTCTCATATTGTGCTATAATCAGGCTATTCATCTTATGAAATGCTGATAACTTAGGTGGAGTATGTGCCAGGGCTCACCTTTTAGCAGGCCACTTCCTTTCTAGGGGGCCATGACTACACCAGCACCCTATTTCAAATTGAACCTTCAGCCCCCTTGTGCTATGTTTCTTTTCTTTTCTGTTTTTTATGTATATAGAACTGTATTATTATTAAAATATTAGGGGTGAGGGAAACAGTACTGTTTTTCTCTCCAATGCCACTCCGGCAAATCTCCCAGTCTTTCTGAGATGCTAAAATCACCAGGATTGAGGCAATTACCAGAACTGGTTTTAACGATGATCACACATCCTCACGTGTCTCATGAGAGAAACTGCACATATTTTCTTCTCACTTGAAAGACAATTAAATACAATGAGAATTATTGTCTCCAAGACCAAGTTTTTTCAAAATCACGAAATTGTGACAATTAACTAATTAGGCAAAGTTAAAATAGCTACTGCTTTACTGCTAAGATTCTTTTAAAATTGGAAGCACTGGATGGCTTGTTTTTCACCAAGTGCCAGTTATTTTGTGCTTGCTATCAGTGACTAGATATGTTTTGTTCCACAAATGGAAAAAATAGCACTACAAATATATACATAGATACACAAATTGCAGACGGGAAAGAGGAGAGATGCTCATCTCACTCTTACATTATAAGTGAAAATTATAAGATGTTTAGCATAACAAAACAACCTGCCTTGGTGGGAAATTTGGTGAGGATTCTTCATATCCTTAGATTTTACTGCTGTTATTAGGAAGTGGTTATCTGAAGAGGTCAGCAAGCAGAATGCAAGCTAAATTTTGCCTGAAGAATCACTGGGAAAACATTTGTAGGGGGCTCCTCAACCCAAGTGACGTAAGGATATTTATACACATAAATGTGCATACAAATTATGTAATGATATCATATGAAAATATTGTGGCAACCCAAACTATATAAAGCTCCATGAACAACGGGGAGCAAATGCTCTCATTCGAATATGATTTTATAATTTGAAGGCATAGCTGATAGAGGGTGGAGAAAGCCATGTTGAGTACTTCAGTATGTGCAGCCAAGCGTCACATGTTTTTGGCACACTGTGCAATATGGCTTGCTACATGACAGTGCTAGGTTCTAAACTTTCTGTGCCAGGTGTCTAACTGATAGCCAAGATGGCAGGGCATGTGTATACATGTGGCAGATAAATCATCACGGGCAACCCATTTCTAGGCATTTCCATTTTTCATTTGTTGCAATCCATGCCAATTCATGAACACATTCTACCCCTTGTTCTGTTGAGTTCAGACTCCAAAGCAAACTATCCCCTCTCAGTGTCTGGTTCTCCAAAGGTTTCTTTTAGAAAGGCACATTTCAATGAAATGAAATAGGATGGCCAGAAATCTTAAAGACCCTGTTAATCTGAACCAAAAGGGCAATAAGCCTGGATGGCTTCTCAAGCAGTGATACGTTTACCTGGATTTGAAAAGACAAGAGATTATCAGGGTATATGAAAAGCTTAAATAACAGAAAGTTATACAGAGATTAAATCAGAGGTTTTTTTGACCAATCAGAGAGCCAACAATCCTTTCCTAAGTCTTAATCCTTGGGACAAAGTAGCTGAAACAGACAGACACCGAGAACACCGAATGATGAAAAGGGCGGAATATGATTGGTGTGCCGTAGTCACTTCTGAAATCTATGTACTTTTCTTTTGCTTCAGTATGTCTTCACATCAGGTGCAGTTCAAATATCAGTACAATAGACTTGTAGAAGCAATGCTAGTGATTAACATTGTAATCCCAGTCCTCATTTCCTGTTTATCAGAAAATCAGATCAAAGTCATTTGTGTGTTGAAGGAACACCAACAATAATGAGACCAGAAAACTCTGATGGGGTGAGGAAAACAATCATTTCGTGCTTCAATCATTCCTTTCCCCCGGTTCAAAGCTCAGATCTGGCAGAGTATAACCCAAGCTGGATTTTTTTAAAAAAGTTAATTACATTTTCACCTCAGCTGAGGATGTGGGAGAGCGAGGAGGAGGAGACCGTCTGTCCTCAGAGTTCTGCCACAAGGTGTTCCATCTGGCACACTTGAAAACTTGCCCGCAAGGGGAAAGCTGTGCCTGGCAAATGGTGGAAGTCCAGAATGACCTGGGAGGCTTGGCATGAGATTTAATAATTGGGCAGCTGAGCCAACCAGCAGTTCTGTTTGTTTTCCATGTGCAGGGACAGCAAGAGAAGATGGCAAATGCCGACATGTTGCAGAGAAAGTGGGTTGGTAACAGCATTCAACTGATGCTGCTCATAACAAAAGAGCAAAGGCAGATAAGCAGAGTTTAGAGGGCTAATCCCAGTGACCAGGAGTGCATTTGCACAGTCTAAACTAGTTTGCCAGATATGTCAGTTCCTGGAGAGGTCTGATCTGCCTGTGGTGACACATGCCTTAGTTACATCCCAGCTGCTTTACTGTGATCTGCTCGGTGTGGGGCTGCCTCTGAAGAGTGCCCAGAAACTTCAGCAGCACCAAAATGCAGCAGCAAAATAGCTGACCAGAGCTGGGGACAGGGATCATACAATCACCCATCCCCACCCCATTACAGCAACTCTGCAGGTTGCTTATCTGATTCTGGGCCCAATTCAAGAGGCTGGTTCCAATTTATGATAGCTTGGGTCCAAGCTATCTAAAAGACCGTATCTCCCTTTATGAGCTTGCCCATGTATTAAGGTCATCAGATGAGGTCCTTCACAGGTACTTTAGGGAGATAGACTTTGAAACTCCTTCTCATCGGAAACCAGGCTGGCTTCATCTTTGCTCTCCTACCATGAGCAGACAAGAGACACTCTGATACAGCCCTGTGCTGGGAAGAGCTGCTTTGTCCACCTGACTGGGGAGACAGGTGGTCACATGGTCCAGAGGGACCAAGGCCACTCTGGGATAGTGGGTCATGTGTTTGACTATGAGCCGAGGGCATTTAAGGACTCATCGCTAGGCAAACAGCCTCTTTGATTGCCAGCCATCTGTCCATCCTCCCACCCAGTAAGAAAATGAGAATAGCTGGTTATGGAAGGGCCGGATGGGAATTTTTCATTGCCACTCTGATTGGCTGTGAGTGGCAGTGCATTTTCGCCCATCCCATTCTATTGTGCACAGTGGAGGTTCTTTATGTATTTGGCCACAATTAGCGATTAGTGCAAATGGCAAAACGATGTCAGGTTAAGAGTAGTGAAATATGACCTATCAGATCGGCAGCCCTCAACAATAATTAGGAATAGATTAGGATAGTAGATATGACAGTCCAGGATGATTAATAACACACCAAGTGATTGATGAGGGCTGCCCGGTCCCTTTAACTCTTAGTTTAAGTTCAAGTGCAAGTTTATGTTCAAGTTCACATTCAAGTGGGAGGAGCTGCCAGGACCCTCTCAACAATAACTACATGAACACCACCTAGCCACTTGCACTTTCAGGCCCCCTTGTGGAAGAAAAGAGCACCAGTGACATACTGAATTTAAGACAATAAATTGTTGCCCAATTCAATCCCACAAATGTGTCTTGACTCTTTGGCCACAGTCCTACCTTCTGCGTAGTTTCCCATCGCCGAACTGCACAGTAAAAGATTGTGTGCTAACTGGGAAAAGAAGTAAATTCTGGTACCAGCTGACCATGCCCCTGAAACAGCAGTTTCAGCGAAGTTTCCTAAACCACCACCAGGGGCTGGATTTAGAAACTTCACTTGAAAATGCTTACTTATTTGCTTCTGTAACCACGACAGGACCCTGAACATACGCAGTAAAATCTGTTGTTCCCCTTTATCACCATGGAGGCTTGGAAATTAGAGCTGGAAAGAAGGACAAAATGCGAAGTAGACAGGTAGAGTCTGAACCAGAATACGAAAATACAATGCAGAAGAGAGGACACTAACTGAACATTAAAAACCACGTGACCACCCGGAAAAAATGCGCAGGAAATTTATATACGCAGAAAAATCTGGTAAGACTGTGGCCATTATTTCCAGAATGGGTGGACAAAGGCTTTCCCTCCATGGCCGGCTGCCTGAAGTGGGTTTTAAATGGATTGTTGTACCTTTTTGCTTTGATTTTTTTAATTGCTTTAGTTTACCATTTCTTAGGGTGGTATTTGATTCATCCTTTTTAATATTTGCATACTTATTGTTTTTAGTTTTAAATGTTCCCTTTAAAGGCTATAAGCCACCAGGACTCCTTTGTTAATTAGAAAGATGGAATATAAATAAATAAATAAATAAATAAATAAATACATCCTCTTTGATCACATTTCCATTGTGTGTGGCCCAAAAGACTACACCTTGTTCTTTTTTCAGTGCTTAGTAGGCGCCTGGAGTAGGAACTGGCAAGCCACTCCAGTATTCCTGCCAAGAAAACTCCATGGACGTGGAGTCACGAAGGGTTGGTCACGACTGTAACGACACAACACACACACACAACTTAGGCAGAAAAATGCAAATTGTTATCTGAATCAGCTTGTGTACACTATCGTTTCTCTCTCCTCCTCTGTTATATCACAGGAGAAACCAGAAGCTTTTGCTTCTGCTTTCAGCTTCATTACAGTCCTCTGTTACAACTGAGCTTTGGACAACCTCGATTTGTTCAAAATAAAGATATCAAGCTTTGCTTGTTTTATCCTCTCAGACAATTATGAGGACTCAAAGCACTCTTCTCCTTGCCTGACATGGCTACCTAAAATGTTGTGCCTCTGTAATGTCCATCTTGGCAAAGCTACTTTCTTTTCTTACTTTCTTTCATGGTGGTGGGGAGTGCAGATATATTTTCTTCACAAAAGCTGGACAAATTTGGGAGGACTCTTGCGTAGGTACCTGGAAATTAGTGCATTTTAAGCCTTGGGTGGACTATTTCCTTTTTAAAAATCTTCAGGCAGTCCTTCTTTGTTTGCTGCATACATCCCTTGCTTTAGAAATAGAAAGGACAGTACACCTGCACATATTTAGAGCAAATTATAGAGACCACCACCACTCTATGTCTTATTCTTGACTGGACATAAGTCATTCCCATGGGATTTTCAAAATTCTAAGATCTCTTCTTCAGTCCAGATAGCCTGACTCAACTGGAAACTATTTCACAATTTTCTCCAGAATTGGCATGGGTGAATTCAAATTATTTTTCAGTGGCCACACAATATAAAGATCAATATGAATCAGCTCATCTCTTTCATCTCTTCCAATCTGTTCTTTCCCTCCACCTGCTACAGGGGACTTCTAATTGTCTACCCAAACAATTTTTTGCCTGTGTGATTTGTTCTACAAAATAATAATGTGAAATGACTTGGGATAATTTTCTGGCAAGGTACTAAGTCAGGGCATGATGTTATTTGTTACTGGAAACACCCACCCCAGCAATATTTCTCCCTAGTTGCCGAGAAATATTGGCTTGTTTGTTTTTAAGCAAAGTATTGAGTCTAGCACTAGATCATTTCATCACTGCATTGCTGCATTAGGTTACTGCTAGATTACCTCCCCACAAACAAGAACAAAGGAAACAAAGTAAAAATAGATATAAGGCAAACCAACTCAGGTAAGCTCTAGTGATTTCATGGTATGTGTCCAGGGCCAGCGCTAGGTTTTTTTGAACCCTAGGCGAGGGGTGATGGTGGGGCAGTGGGCGGTGGCGGGGGGTGGGGGGGCAGGCAGGCGGTAGCGGCGGGGAGCAGGGGGTGGTGAGGGGCCAGCGGATGACAGGGAATGGCAATGGGCATGGGGGGCACAGGCACAGGGGATGGGTAGTGATGGGCGTGGGGGGCGGCAGGCAGATGGCGACGGGCGGCAGGGGGATGGACCGCGGTGGCCAGCGGCGGGGTGGTGGCGGGCGGGCAGCAGGCTGGCCAGTGCCCCCTCTCCATTTTGGCGCCCTAGGCAACTGCCTGGTTCACCTTAATGGACGTGCCGGCCCTGTATGTGTATATGGTTGTTTGTGTATGGAGAACTTTGGAAAAGTATCCTTTTGCCATTCCCACCTTGCAGCAATTTAAACAGTCCCCATAATAGGACAGTCGGGGACCAGCAAGAAATCAGTATCAGAGAAAGAGACCTGTGGTGTGAATCCAACCACATCAGATTGGACACTGGCATGGAACCAAACTGTATTTTTGTGTGGTCACCTAACCAGAATGAACTTTCAAAAGAGATTGCAAATCAGGCCAATGAAAAGCTGGATTGTTTTGATTCCGCTTCACAATATATTCTCAATATACCCTCATTTAATTAATGATCATTCTTCAAAACTGTAGTTTTATTTACTTTGAATTCAGAGCCACAGTACAGTTCATGAACTTAAGTGGCTTGCTAACCATAGTTCAAACTAATCACAAATACAAACATTTGAACATGATGGGGAGTTGTAGTTAATTTGAGCTGAGATGCAGATTCTTTTGAATTCCTTTTCATTAGTGAGTGACTTCAACATCTAAAACCATGCTCAAAATGTGCCCCTGTTCTGCAAATAACGATTGCATGATGTAACAATTAACCACACTAATGATATCTTTTGAAGCATAGTTTCCACAGTCAGGGACCATTTAGGGATATGCAGAACCCCTGACAATAATCCTTCTGTTTCCATTCAACTTGTTTTGCCTTGGTTGAAACTGACATCCTCTTCTAATGAAAGAAGGGGAGGTAGATAGAAAGCAAATGACATACATCCACATATTGCTTTGAAGCATAACTTTGCTAATGCCTCCTGTTAAGAAGTCATTGGTGCTCAACATGCTAATTCCTTGCAGAAGTGCTCTGATTTCCTCACATACATTAACCAAAGCAATCTGTCAACACATGCACACGCAAACTAGAACATTGCTAAGACATTCTTCTGCTTCAGTTTTGTACATGATTATTCATGAAGTCACTTGAATGCAGGGGCGGCGCTTCCATTAAGGCGAACTAGGCAGTTGCCTAGGGCGCCAAAATGGAGAGAGGGCGCTGGACAGCCTGCTGCCCACCCGCTCCCCCTGCTGGCCACCTCTGTCTGTCCCCCCACCGCCCGCCAGCTGCCCGTTGCCATCCGCCCATCGCTGGCCCCTGCCGCCCCCTGTGCCCATCGCTGCTCACCCCCGCACCATTTGCCATCCCCCGACATCAGCTGCTGCCCCACCCCATCCACCTGCCACCGCCCCACCCCTGCAACCCACCCACCACCACCCTGCCCACCCACCCACCGCCCGCCCCACCCCCTGCCCCTTGCCTAAGGCACAAAAAAAAAAAAACCAGCACTGGCCCTGCTTGAATGACTCAGGCAAGGTTTTTCATGTTACATGTCCATTGGCCAATGCATATATCTTTGTTTTCCAGGGAAAGAGGTCATAATCTCTGCACTATTTAAAGGCTTTTGGCCTTTAGAAAGGCTAACTGACAATCTGTTGGCCTTTCAAGGGGCAAATTCCCCATCACAGCTCTTGATCAGAATCCCATCTTTTGTTCCATCATGTTTTAATAGTTCGTTGTGACCTTGTGTTTTTATACACAGACAACATTCTCTGTAAACTACGTCATAGCAAAAGGCTAGAATATTGTTTTTGTTTGTGATTAGATCATTCTTAATTGCATATCAAAATGTACAGGAAAGTCCTATGTATATTAGTTCTAAGTAAACATTCCATGTGCTACTGTCACAGAATTGCATCAGATGTTACAAGGGATGGAGGATGTATTTATATCTCTGTTGTGGAGTGGGTTAGACCAGGTTAAGTGGGATTAGTTTAGTAGATCTATTGTGCCATTTGCTGCAGTCCTCACATCTGAATGGCATATGGACTTCAAATTACCCTATTTGCCCCACTGTACATTTGCCTATATCATGAAGTAAGAGGAAAGGAATATTTGTACTGTGCTCCTGGAAAGACAGGGAAACCAGCCATAGTTTTGGCTTCTACTGTTTTCTTCATTTGATATCTGGGATGAGGGGCTCCATAGGACAAAGTATTTCCCTCTTGCAAGCTGGGGCAGTGCTTTCAAACCAGAGTGGGTGCAGAATATTTCCATGAATGGAGCTTGGAACCAAGGTAAGAAACCTCTCTTGTGAAATAAACCTGAGGAACATTGAGAAAGACCAAGCTGAACTTGAATGAAACCCACAAAACATTTCTAGCAAAGACTATTTGGGGGGGGGGTTCATCTGCATGACCCTGTCATTTCACTTGATTTCTTCTAGAACAGTGGTTCTCAACCATGGGTCCCCAGATGTACAACAACCTTAAGTCTTCAGTACTAGCAAAGCTGGCCAGGATTTCTGGGAGTTGTCCTCCAAGAACATCCGGGGTATGCAAGGTTGAGAACCACTGATCTAGAATGAAGTTGGACGTGGTGGTTTTTCCCTATATGATGTACCCATAGCTGCCCCAAGCTGCTGCCTGAGGCAGAGGATACAGTGGCCCTCTGATCTCAAGTACAGAAGCAGATGAAATGTATTTCAGTCCTTATAGATGGAGTTGTGCCAGCGAGCTGTAGATGCATCTGAGGAACTCCAGACAGAACCTTTGGACATCCCTGCCTTTCAGCATAGAGTGAGCTGTGAGACAACCTCTTACTCTATGTGATATTCAGTGGCTTTCTTTTTCGGCAGAACTCAAAGGTATTTTAAAATAAATGACTGGAAAGCAGGTCAGAAGACTGTGGCTGTTGCTTTTTGTTCTAGAGATTCTGCTTTATTTATCACTAGCAACTGTCAATCCAGGCTGCCATTTTCTTTCCCTCCCCTACATGTCCACAGGCCAGCCCTGAACACCACCAACCAAATACCCAAGAGTTTGTTTCATTTCGTTTTTCACAGATATCATTTAATGAGTTTTAGTAGATACAATTTTCTGATTAAAATAAAGCTGATTAAAAAGTAAATTAAAAGTAAACTCCGCATTGATTGTTTTCTATTGTCATGTTCTTTTAATCAGCCTGGTTATATCAGTTTGAAATATGTTTGAGCTCCATTTTTATTTTACTGCTACGGCTGTCAAGGCATTTGATATTGTTGATTTCACAGCTGCAACTGGGAATCAGGGTTGTGGAACAGAAATATTAGAGTCAGTATTCAGTTGTGGCCACATAAGGAGCATCTTATGTTTTGGGGATGAGGAAGAGGACTAAGAGGAGTGTACATGCAAAACAGCAGCAAGGCTTGCAATGCATGATAAAGGAATTAATTCCTTTAATTAATTAAAAACTGCACCAGATCCTGCAATATTTGGTGCTAAATACATTTGAGAGCTTGTGGAAATCTGCCTTCTTATTATCATTACCATTATCAGTATTTTATTCATAGTATTTGCTAATCAATTTTCTGCCCACCAAAAGCTCCCAAACAATGTGAAATAAAATAGACCAATAAAAACACCTTATTAAAAACAGATAAAACCTATTTGTAAAAGTCAATTTAAATAATAATTCAAATAGTATTATTAGTTTAATTCTTCACACTGTATTTTGATGCATGCCCATCCAGAGGCAAGCTCATGACTTCAGGAAGACCTATTCACAAGTAATCCGGAACACAATTGTAACCTTATGGCTCCACTTGGTTATTCAGTGCTTAATTTTTTTTTAAAAAAAGTGAACTTGCTCCATTTGAACAAGCAATACCTATTTATTTATTTGTCTTATTTATAGGCTACCTTTCCTCCAATAACAAGACTCAAGACAGCTCACTGTATTAAAAGAACAGAATTAAAAATTCCGTGCATTATACATTAAAGAAAATAATGAAACTATAAAACAGATTAAAATACACAGAATAATTAAAAGCAAGTAAAATATTTAAAATGGTTTAAATTTAAAAAACAGCATTTGGGGACTTAGTCATGTTTGTTAAAACCCTGCCTGAAAAGGAGGGGCTTCAAGCTGCTGCTGGTGGAGAGATACAAGGGTCCATCTGACCTCCAAAGGAATTGCCACAGAGAAGTCCTTCTCTCTTGAGTCCCACCATCTGTGCCTGTGCTGGCAATGGGACCAAGATGAGGGCCTATGATGATGATGTGAAGTGCCAAAAAGACTAATAGGGGGAGATGCAGTCCTTCAGGTAGCCTGGACTCAAGCTGTGTAAGGCTTCATGGGTTTCCATTGGGCACTTGAAATTGGGTCCAGAAACAGACTGATTGCCAGTACAGTTGTCATAGCTGGAGTGTTATATGGCCCCAGACAGCAGTCTGGCTGCTACATTTTGGACAAGCTGAAGTTTCAGAACCATCTTCAAAAGCAGCCCCATGTAGAGTGTATTACAGTAATCTAAGCAGGATGGAATGAAAGCATACACACCTAACAAACATCCATGATTCTTCATTCCAAGTAGAATCCAAAGTTTCATGTTCTAGTGAAGTGTCTGAAAGAAGCAGCCAATTTGATCCAAGGAAACATTTTATCATTGGTACAAAAGCGGGGGGGGGGGGGACAAATTAAGTGACATGTATGCCCAAAATGAAGCATAATCCCCACATCAATTGTGCATGCTCTGTACAACAGTGGTCCAGTTTTGTGTTACATTTGTAAAGCAAAAATTATGTCTTTCAGTTAATTCTGAGACTTAGCTAGCTCTTAATCCAACTGATTTTACCACTGTTGTAGCTGGGAGCTTTCTCTCTGAGTAGACACCTTCGGCAGAGTGAGGCCTAGCTAAGCCTCTCAGTGTTCCAGTGCATGACTTTTGTCCAGGTATGTCACTGTTAGGGGGTTGAAGTGTGCCTGGATTGTATGTAGAACTCCAAGTATGGAGAACTATGGGACTTGTAGTCCAGACAATCCCAAAAGCCCATCCTAACTTGCTATCTTCAAAGCCCTTGATGACACCAGTGAGTGAGAATCTACTTGAGAAGCTAGAACTATTATTAGGTCTATTGAACTATTATTAGTTCCATTTTGACTTAAAGCTATCCAATAAATTAATTTCACTTTGCAGAAATCTTTTAACTTGACAAACTCACGTGTGCTTTTGAATTACTTGCCTGCAGCTTGAAAACAGACTTCTGGTCAGCAAAAATTGATTACTGAAAAGCTTTTGTGACTTTAAAAATCCCTTGCATTTCAGGACTGAAACAACTTTCTATTCCTCAGGAGATTTAAGGACTCTGTCGTCCTTGTAACATTTGAACCTGCTTTATGAGAATCTATACCTGAATATCTGCCAAATTTTCTTGACGGTTATGCATACCTGTTGACAATCCCCTTTTGTGTGTGGGAGTTTGTTTCAAGTTTATTCTGTGCCTCTATACCCTTTTAAATCATCTTATATGTCATCTTGAGGAAGGGGAAATGATATTTGCTTTGACTCACAAAACAAGACATGGAAGGATTTACACCCCAACTCCAGATTGAAATTCAACTTTGTCCAGCGCCTCAGGATGAAGACTGTTCTCTATAAAGTGGGATGTATTCACTCCCTATTCCAAGTGCTATCATTTCTGTTTAGGTGGAAAGGAAGGATAAACATGGAACAGGAACAGGAGCTGCTTCACGCTGTATCACACACAGCATAAAGTGGTTACCCACTCCAGACTGCTATCAATAATTTAATAGAGCACATAACTGTGAAAAAGTGTGTGTCAGAATTAATTATGCCTCTGCCAGTTACCCCGATACAGAGGGCTCCTTGTTTTGTAAAAGGTTGCACTCATCTAAGTTTTGACTTGACTGGGAGCACTCAAATCTTCTTTTGTTCATAACCAAACTTCTACAGGGTGCTTTCATGGAATACAATTCTAAGGGGAAAAGCTATTAACTTTCAAGGGCTGGGTCCCCCTGACTTTGCTATGGTGTAAGAACAGCTAAAGAGGGCAGAAATAATCCGATTTCAAGAAACCATTTCAGTAGGTGCATGCCAGGAAATGTATATATAGTGGAAAAGTTTGTGACCTGCATGTCCCCTGTATCTGGCTAGTCCATGGCCAATTCAAGACTCTAGTAAGCCCTGAGCAAAAAATATATAATAGTTCCCCCTCATTTCCTCCTCCATCTCTCTCTCTTACCTCCCACCTAGATAATTTGCACACAACATGAGCAATACAATATAACATAATAAGACTGACTCGCTAAGGTAATCATGTTTGCAGAATATAAGCACAAAATGTTTAGGTAAACAAACAAACAACGTGAAAAGGAAGTCTAGCTTGTGACTATAAGCAGCCCTTCAGTACTAGAAAACAAAACATTTATCCAAACAAAAAAAAACTGCAATAAAAGTAAGAATCTTGGTGCCAAAGAGCTAAAGTGCTACCTCCTATCACAGAGCCAAAATAAACACTTGGGCTATATCCATTTGTTGTCATTGGGTACCCAACAGGGATAAAATAGTATAATGAGTCCAGGCAATCTAGGTAAATCATGCGGAGAAGTGCACTCACTGCACAAGGTTCAGGGATAACTGCTCTTACCATGAAGAAAGTAAAGGCAGTATTAGGAGCTTTCAAATACAATTATTATGAGATTCATTCATTTATTTAACATATTTATAGCCAGTCTTTGCCGGCTTACAGAAGGAGAACAAAGATGGGAACAGCCTATCTTCTAGTAGGAGGGAGTTCTAGAGTCTCGGGGCAAAGTGGTTAAATGCTTGTTCTGCAGCTAAAACAGTGCTCACAACCCGGGGCTCAATCCCAGGTAGCCGGCTCATGGCTGACTCAGCCTTCCATCCTTCTGAGGTCAGTAAAATGAGAACCGAGCTTGCTGGGGGGAGGGCAATGTGTAGCCTGCATACTGTAATTGAAAACTGTAAACCGCCCAGAGACTACTTGAAGTGGTATGGGGCGGTATATAAGCAGAAAACTTTAATAAGAGAAAGCCTACCTGAAAGTGGATAGAGGGATGCTCTTCTCCCTCTCGCAAAATACCAAAACTAGGGGACATACACTCAAATTGAGGCCTGGGAGAGTAAGAACAGACAAAAGGAAATATTTGTTCACCCAGCGCATTGTTAGTCTGTGGAATTCCCTGCCACAGGATGTGCTGATGGCATCTGGCCTGGATGCCTTCAAAAGGGCATTGGACAGATTCCTGGAGGAAAAGTCCATCACAGGTTATAAACCAAGATGGAGATGTGTCATCTCCAGGCTTAAAACCAGGGTGCTTCAAGGGCCAGATGCAGGGGAGTGGTATCAGGAGACAGATATCTAGTCTTGTGCACTCCCAGACACATTTGGTGGGTCCACTGTGAGATACAGGAAGCTGGACTAGATGGGCCTTTGGCTTGATCCAGCAGGGCTCTTCTTATGTTCTTATGAAAATAAATATCTTTGCCAACTTACAGAAGGACAACAAAGATGTTTGGCAGGAGGGTGTTCTAGAGCCTGGGTGCAGCTTTTGTGAAGGCTGTCTCTTGCATACCCACCAAGTGTATCTGTGTGGGTAGTAGGACCAAGAGGAAGGCCTCCCCTTCTTCGCCTTGTAACACCTAGGCAGACTCATAAAGGAAGATGCAGTCTTTTAGATGGCTTCAATCCAAGCCATTTAGGGCTTTATAGGTTAAAAATAGCAGTTTGATTTGTGCCCAGAAACAGATCTGCTGTAACGGGGGGGAGGGGGGGTTGTACATGACCTCTGTAACCAGACCCAATCAACAATCCGGCTGCTGTATTTTGGACCCTCCGAAGTTTCTGAACTAGAGATGGGCATTTTATGAAAAACGGCATGCTGTTTTGTCACTTCATAAGCTTTCAAAATGTTACCAAATGAAACAAAATGGGAAAGAGTGTTTCATTATAAAACAAAATGAAATGCTTCTTTTCCCCTTTGAAAACAAAATGTTTTATTACTTTTTAAAAATGGCTCCCTTGTAAAAAGCTACCCATTAAATTTGGTGCCTCTAGGTCCCAGGGGAGCCAATTTATAGAGTAACAAATTGTTTCGTTATTGTTTCGCTATGTTACATTTTTTTTTTTACAAAATTAATTTTAAATGAAACAAAACTAACCACTACCAGAAACAAAATGAAATGAAACAAAACTCTATTTTTCCATTTCGTGCCCATCCCTATTCTGAACACTTTCCAAAGGCAGCCCCATGTAGAGCATGCTACTGTAATCCAATCAAGAAGTAACCTAGGCCATATGTCAGTGTGACCAGATCAGATCAGGAAACAGTTCTGACCGATACACTAGTTTTAACTGTGCAAAGGTTCTCCTGGCCACCATTGAAACCTGAGTATCTAGGCTCAGAGATGAATCCACGAGCATCCTAAACTGTATGCCTGTGTTTTCAGAGGGAGTGTAACTTCATCCATCACAGGCTGTTACCCTATTTCTTAATCTGCTTTTCAACTGGTGACGCCAAACCCTAAAACTCCAGACACCACTCCCAGCAATTTCATGTAGATGTTAAATAGCATAGGTGACAAAACAGATCCCTGAGGGACACCATAGGCCAAAGGCCAGGTTGTTGAAAAAGGGTCCCCCAGCACCACCTTCTGGATTCTCCCCTCCAGGGAGGACTGGAGCGACTGAAAAAAGGTCTTTCAAGTCCTAACCCAAAGAGATGGCTCAGAAGGAGAACATGGTTGGTGGTATTGAAAACTGCTGAGAGCTCCAGCAAAACCAACAGGGACATATTCCCTCTGTCCAGTTCTCAGTGTAGATGATCCACCAAGGAGACCAAATCAATCTCCATCCCATATCCAGGCCTGAAACCAGATTGAAATAGGTCTTGCTTTCTGTTTTGCAAATCCACTAATGAAGTCTTCAACATCAATTTGCTTCGAAATGTCACTCTTAACTGACACTATTGTTAATTTGTTGAGGTGTTGTTCTTGCATTGAGAATGTGACACTGATTTTGTAAGCTTTGCTTTTGAAAAGGAATGCTCTCATTCAGCCAAAGAGACATACAATGTCAGGTAAGACAAAAGGCCGTATTGACACTGGGTTAGACTAAGATGGTGTTTCTTTCTTGCTAGAATTTGCCACAGTATGTACTATTTGAATAATCTTTGTCCTCTTTGCTGATGCTGATGCTGGGAAGGCAGCATTGTAGTAAACTCTGGAAAGCAACAACATCATCTATAAATGTGTTTCCCAAATCATCCTCATAAGCTTAATGTAGAGCAAATGCATGTTTTCTTAATTTTTGAACCGATAAGTAAGCCAAGTCATCCAAAAAGCCAAGTTTGCTGTTTATTGAAGAATATTGTTCCTTTCATGCAGACAATTGACAAGTGCTTCAATAATTACATTATAATTTGATCTTGAAACTTCCTTCTTCCTTCTAGAAGAATGTATTCAGTCCTGACCTCGTCAAAAACAACATTTGCACTTTCTGTTCCAGCTTTCATACTCACCCTCAGGCAGGATAACTGTTTCTGTCATGTCTTGAAACTCATTTCTGGAACAAGCAACATAATTCACAAGTGACTCAAGCATGTTGATTGCAAGTGCAGCTTGCATGATTGCAAATAGACACTTGTTTTATTAAACTAATTTAAAAGCCTGCAGCATATGATGCACATGAAGATATTTCCCAATGTCTTTATTTTATTTATTTATTTATTTAGAAAGTGATATCACTTGATGCTGTGGGTCATAATTTTCATCTGTACCATTTCCCATATTTTGGAGACATTCAAGAATGCAGCAGTAATTGAGCAGCAAAGCTTTAACATCAACTTGGCTAAGACCAGCAAGTGTCTCCTAGGCACTTCAAGAAAAACACCTGGTCTTTTTATTTTGGCTCCAGATGCTCTAGACACAAAGTCCAATGATGGGTCAAAGAAGAGGAAAAAAATCAAACTGTGTCAAAAGTATAGGGAGGAAAAAAATGCAGCACATGAACAGACACTAAAAGCTTGTTGTCCAACCCAATTCAAGAAATGAGTAGTACGTGGTACTTATTCCACCAGTGAATGGATGTTCTGCATAAGACTTCAGAGGCCCCAATAGCAGTGGGTCATGCAGGCTGCTGAGCACCATCACAAAGAGGGGGAAATCCGCCCACTTTTTCATGTGGGCTCCTACAGAGAAAATGCCCAGTTTTCTCTTTGAATAAAGCAGCCCTGAAGATTGATGTGCCTGCAATGGAGATAAACACCGGAAGGAAAGAAGGCTGAGTCAACCATGGACTGGCTACCTGGTATTAAGCACAGTTTTGGCTTCAGTACAGCAAAGCACTGTGCCACGAGGCTCTTTGAGTAGCAGAACTCCTCTCTAGAGGTCCTCTTTCTAAATTTAATTTTGGTTAATTTTTTCCATATATTGAGGGGTTCTTGACATTCTTTCCTCCACTGCCCTCAAGATTTGATTCTAAAGGGAATAAATCAGTCACTAGAGGATGCAGAGATATCTTCAGAAAACAATCCTATGCAAAATTTGGAGGATGGAGATGCAGGTGCAGATGTGCCCCCCAAGTCTCAGGAATGGGTGTGTATTGCCTCCAAATATGTGGATATGGCCCACCTCTTGTCTCTACTAAGGGTGACCAAAGTGTGATGCTCGAGAAATTACTGGACTACAACTCCCATCTGCCTTAGGCAACATAGTCAATAGTGAGTAATGATAGGAGTCATAATCCAGAAGTATCTCAAGGACCATATTATGCCCATCCTAAAAGGCCTGAAGCATCCTTCATTATTTGTTTGTTTGCTTGCTTGCTTGTTTTATATGCGGCCCATATGACAGGAAGCCACTGTTGGGGGGTTTACAGCATAAAACAAGCAATATATAATATACAATAATACAAAAATCGTAGTAAAAACCACCAATACTACAAACACAAGCACAATTAAGTCAACATCGCTCATACAAATCAAAGACAAATAGACTAGGCTAAGGACAGATGAGAGGAAATCACAGTCAGTGAAGCAGCGGAGCAGTTAGTAACCAAGGAAAGCAGATTTAAATAACCAAGTCTCCTATTGGTTTTTGAAGGTCTGCATCATGGGGGCCTGGCAGATCTCTGAGGGAAGTTGGTTTCACCATTGAGGTGCCGCCACCGAGAAGGCTTGATTCCTTGTTGTTGTCTTCCGGGCCTCCCTCGGTGTTGGCACCCTCAGATGAACTGCTTGTGATGAGCAGATGACACAGGCAATATTCTGAGGTAGGAGCCATTCTGACAGACAGTGTTCATCCCCAATCTCATCAGAAGAAGCCTGTGATCAGACTATGGAAATTCTACAAGCAAAGCATGTTTTCTTTTACCAAGTGTTAGCCTTCCTCCTCTTCATACTTATTCCAAACTCTAACTTGTCTTGAACTGCATATCCCTTTTGTCCATCACATCTTCCTTTATCCAAGCTTCTCCGTCCCTTGTTTCTCAACTTCCCTTTGAAATAACTATCGGGTGATTCTTCTTGCTAATCTCACTGAAGAAGTCTGATCACAATAAAGAACTTTCCATTGGCTCATAAGAACAGTTCTGTCCAGTATCTGAGGTTCTTGTTTTGGTTTTCAGAGTGGTTTGTCAACTATGGAATGATCTGAATCCCAATCTCAGTCCCAGAACCCTCTATAGGCTCACAGGTTTAAAAAAGGGGGGCAGTTCCACACTATAGTTGGCAGCTGGCAACCCCCCAGCAAGGAACAAAAGACTAGAAGGCAGATTTCTTTTGTGGCACTAAAGAGACACCCAGTTGGATTGGGGCAGGAGCTGTTTGTTCGGTGCTTCAAATAAATTATTCTTTTGTGATGTAGTCAATTGAAATATGTACACAGGCTTCTTAGTACTTTCAAATCTATAAACAAGTAATCACATTTTCTCTGTTTCCTTTGTTATGAAAAAGAAGTGGGGGTGAGCTGTCACTTCCATGTTTGATGTCGACAACCCACACAATGCCAGCACCAGGCGCCACAGAACTATCAAATAATATGTACATTTTGCTTTCTTGTACCTTGCTAATTTAAAGGCAGGCCTTTGTTGTCAGACTGTGACAAAGGGGAGGATTTAAAAACAGGATATGCCTTTACTCTAGGAAATTTATTTCATGGTAAAAGAGAAAAGGATGTGCTTTTGTGAAATCATCCAAAAGACAATTCCCTTTAGTGGTGGAAAATAAATGCACTGTCTGCACGAACAGCAAAAGAACGGGTGGTAGTAGAGAGTGTTCTTTGCTATGATAAATACAATGATAATACAATAAGCCAATGTTTGTGGAATATCTGGAGCTACCATAAAGTGGTATGTCTGAAAATCCAAATGCTTATCAGACTGACCCCATAACTGCTCTGCCCCATAGAGAGATCTAAAATGTTAGGGCTGTTGGATTGGTTCTTCTAACCAATTGAGGAGCAGGTCATTAATAAAACAATATGGCTTTTTCCAACATCAAGCCACCATAGATATTTAGCAGTATAACAGAGATAACTTGCATCAAGTTAGTGTCCTTTGAGAAACCACCTCTCCTAGTCAGTGGGAAGATTAAGAGGAAACTCAAATGTGGCCGAGAGGACTGAGACAGGTGTTAGATTATATGATCTTGTGGCAGTGTTGCTACATATTGTCAAGTCATCTCTGACTTGTGGCAATCCTATGAGTAATCTAGAGAGATCACTTATAGGATTTTGGAGTGAGCCAAAGAGATCTAGAGATCTGTTTCATTGTTTTGTTATACAATTAATTGTTTCATTGTGAAATGAAATAATAGAAGCCATTTGTGACAAAATGCAATGAACTACATTTTTTCATTCAGGAAACTAAACGGGGGAGTTTCCACAAGCTCTTTCCTGTAAGCCCCTAAAATTGGAGAGATTTGCGGTTCAGGAGCCCATATTATTCAACTACAAAGAGGGTTCCCTCCCAGAAGTAACTTGAAAAGTGCTGTGCAGGTGCCACACTGCCAATAGATCAATTTATTCCTTCCCCTTGCTTTACCCCTATATTTCCACCATGTGGAGTTCAGCAATTTTGCCATTAGCTGGGGGCCCCTCTTTGCAGTTGAATAAGTCAGTCCTTTGAACCCCAAACCTCTCCACATTTTGGGGGATTACAGGGAAGAGCTTGAGGAGCTCCCGTGCTATTCCCATTACTTGAAAATAGTGATTGCAGGCATGTAGCAGCATGGAAATCATAGTGTCACTCCTTTGGACCCTTCCCTGAAAGCCCCCCAAATTTATAGAGGTTTGGGGTTCAGGGGGCTGAGTTATTAAACTTCAAATGGGGTCTCCCAGGAGAAATTTCTAATTGAGTTGGGAAGCAACTGATCACTACCCTATTAGTGGCTTCCCAACTCAATAAGAAAGTATTTTCTGCTAGGGGAACCCCATTTGGAGTTTAATAACTCAGCCCCCAGAACCACAAACCTCTAAAAATTTGGGAAACTTACAGGGAAGAGTCCAAAGAAGCTACCCTGTGAGTTTGATGCTTCTATGACCCAGGGGAGCCATTAAAATTTGTTTCATTCTGAAACAACCTAAAATAGCATTACTAATGAAACAAAATGATACTACTAAACAAGCTAAATGAAACACTATATTTTCATTTTGTGTCCTTCTCTACTCCTGTCCTCAACAGCCCTGCAATTCCTATGGTCTCCCTTATAAAGTCAAACCATTTCATGTTTCTTTGCGTGATGTCTCTCTTCAGCTTTCCCCAACATTATTGGTTTTCCCCTCAGAAAGTCTTGCCATTTTGTGATATCCCAAAAGTAGAATAGCCCCAGTTTTGTCATTTTTGTCTCCAGAGATAAAGTTTGATTTGGTGAAGGGCTCACTTGTTCATATTTCTGGCACTCCATGCATTATCATCAAAGCTCTCCTCCAGAAACAAACGTCAAACTAACAAACGTCACTGCTCTCATAACCATACATAAAATAATCATGTGCCATGAACTCATTTCTGACTTACTGCGACCCTTTTCAGTGTTTACAGGTTGCAGGTGGTGAAGGTGAAAACCTGCCTAACTCTGTAATGAGAATGGGATGGGCAAAAACACACCACCACCCAAGGGTCAATCAGGGTAGTGGTCAAATTTCCCACCCAGCCCCAAAGCGACCAGCTGATTTCATTTTCATAACAACTAGAGGCATGTGGGTGGGTGCCTGCAAAGATTCGGAAAAGAGGGTGAGGGAGCAGCATTGAGCATTTTTGAAGGCTTCAAGGCCCGGGAATTCCCGGGTCATGTGGGCGCTATTTTGCGCTGTGCCTGCAGGTTGGGGCTGCAAAGCATCCCGGCCACAGACAGACACTGCAGAGACTCCCGTGTAGTTGTATGACTGAAAAAGTCCCATCCCAGTCCACTTTAGTTCAATGCTTGTATGTTCCATTTCTTCCTTTACAGTTTCCATTTCATCAATTCATTCATACCTCTCATGCTCCGTTTTCTAATGCGTGCTGTGAAGCATTGGACTTTCTCTTCACCTTTCTGAACATCAGCCACTAGACGTCCTTTTGGCTTTAATTTACTTGCGTCATCAATGACAGAGGGAGCTGATTCCAGCAGCCCAGAAACCTCTTCCAATGTTCAGGGTCAAATTGAACCAAGTGTGCAGAGTGGGAAGGTGCAGCAAGGGTGCCCAATTAATCAACTAAATTGCTGGTGGAGTCAATATCAGCCTGAAGAGCTCCAATTTTAGATTTTACAAAGACTGCAAAATGCTTGGGGGTAAAAGCAAACTCGGGTCTTTGAAAGCCAGGGTTGCCGGAGCTGCAAAACAACCAGAAAAGTTCTTCCTGTTGGTTTGTAGCCTCATTAATGATTTATTATTAAACATCCCTTTTGGCATTTTTAAAGCGATGACATGCCTCCTGGACTGGATCTTAGCAGCAGCCAGATTTATCTCAGGTTAATCTTTCTTCCACCTGCTCTTATTTCATAGTGCCCCAGTAGACCAGGAAGCAGGGTGAACTCTGATACAGAGCGGGTGTTTAAGGCAATTGTGTCAACCACCCAGGTCATCTCTATATACCATCTTTTGACCTGGCCTTCAACAGGATTATCTAACAGATCAGCCAGAAACCCTCCAAAGGCTTTCCAAAAACCCACCAGCATGTACAAGCCAGCAAGGGTGGATCATTCTAATCAGTCCATTCTCCCTGCAAAGGGGGAATCATAATGGACAGCTAAAATCTCACCTGGAAGTGATCTGTCCATGACAGTGGGCAGGATGCCATGTTCTCCCTACTCAGATCATTTCCCACCAATGCCGTAAAGAATATCAGGTCTACGATGTGGCCAGGTTTATGAGCTGTGCTGGTGACATGCCCAGATAGCTTCATGGCTGCCACGGCACCCATGAACACCATGGCTGGGCTCAAAAGCCCATACTTGATGTGGATGTTGAAGTCCCCAGCTATCAATAGTCTATGCAATCTCAACACCGTAGCCTTGATGAACTCAACCAAGCTTGCCAGGAAAAGGGCTAGGTTGCAAATTGCATTTGGCTTTGATACTCAGAAAGAGCTGCTGGTGGTGGTAGTGGCAGCACCATAGTTTCTTTTCTCCAAGTTATATCTTGCACTGGTCATGCTAATTCAGAAAAGGGTGAACCGTGAAGGGTGGCAGTGCTGATGTCGATGGGTGGTGAATCTGCTTTTAATCTAAATGCTATTGGATCCTGTCCATGGTGCTGAATTTATTTTGGGAATGAGGTTGAGCCCCCCCCCCCCCCGGGTGGTGCTTACCAAGTTCAGATGAAAACCCAGAATGGCTCCACTGCCTTGCAACCTCAGAGCTACAAGTCTTCATTTAAGGCCTCTGTTGACTTCATTAGAGACCTCACTCATTACCGATCTGTAAGTTGCTTTACTTGCAAAGAATGGGTAGTGTCCTATAGAAAATGTATTCATGCGTAGTTCTTACCATTGAACATTTTCAATTCACTGTTGTGCCAGCAATACATTGTATTGCATTGAACAATTCGATATGTTCACAATTGTCCCAAACTGTGATGAACCTACCACCACCATCATACATCCACTTTCATGGCCCATGCCTCCCGCACATAAGCAAATAAAATAGTACTTCTCCTGAAAAAAACACCAGAACTATACACCTTTAGTATTATAATTACACATCAAATGTACAACAATTAAAATCAGTCAAGCAATAGAATCACAGAATAATAAAGATCATAGAATAATGTAGTTGAAATGGACCTGCCTCCCAACCCTCTGCTCAATACCAGAATACACTGAAACATTTTTCCCAAAATTAAATTCATACGAACACAGCTACCTCTGTAAAAATTAAAGCAAGAAAATAAAAGCAAATTACTACTACTACTACTACTACTACTACTACTACTACTACTACTCTTTTTTTCTACCTCCCTAATAGCAAACCAGGTTTACGCACACACACCGCACACAAGGTGGGATGCACAGGGAGACTGCATCATGGCAGCAGTGAAATGATGCCAAGTAATAAAGAGAAACCTCCCCCCATGACAAAAAGGGGGAACCAAAAGGATCCAAAATGGAGGCCCAGAGGCAAGGAAATGAGAAGCACAGTCCAAGATGGAGGGCACACATTCACAATGAATGACTGTTGCAAAGAAAGAGTGCTTTCTTCCCTGGAGCCTAACCAAATCAGGCCCTTGTACAATTTTAAATTTCCTACACTCCCTTGATCCCTGGTATTGTGAGTGGCTGCTGAAAGCCACTGAAGTGCTATGGGGTGATTTGCCAAAGAGTGAAAGAAAGGGTAAATGGGCTGGGTGGGAGAGGTTAAAAAAAAAAAAACACTTTCATGTACTCCTCTTTCATTAAGAAGGATCATTCATAGTTTAGAAGCTCTCTTCCAGCAATGAACAAAAGAACCTGAAAACAAAAGAGATCAC
>JAHTLZ010000065.1:8870021-8880839 GCA_023846285.1 Phrynocephalus versicolor | reverse complement strand
AAATAAATAAATAAATAAATAAATAAATAAATAAATAAATAAATAAATAAATAAATAAATAAAGCATTTTAACTGTGTTAGATTCTTTTAATGAGACTTACATTCATTGTACTGTGACCTAAATCTATCTCCATGGGAGGAAATGAATGAATGAATGAATGAATGAATGAATGAATGAATGAAGAGTAATCATCTTACATGAGGTCTAGTGATCAAGTAAGAAGTCCTATAGGATATGAAGTTTACTATTTCAAGACAGTGAACAGCTGACTTAGAAGTAAGTTCTGCCTTTCTCTCTTACTGTTGCAGAACCAGTTGCCGTTGAGTCTAATTGCTTCCGATGGATCATTTCCTTCACTGACAGAGTCCAGCTCATTTCACTATTCATGATGCACCCAAATGGATAAAAGCAATCTTTATTCCTTCAGTGCTTCTAGTCAAACAGCTCAGCCATATGTATTGGATATGCATGACAATCATTTTTAACCTTGAAAGAGAGAGTTTCCGGCTGAGAGCAGCTTAGCATACACTTGGCACCTGCTGACTTCCCCAGAGATTTGGTTGTTGTTTCCCCTACCATATCATCTGCCAACATGCCACATGGATTCAATTCTGAGTGTCAGGTGTGGTAAAGCATCAAGCCGTCACGTCATTGGATCTCATGCTAACAAAAAATTGATTAATTGGGCAATCTCTCCTTAGTAGCTGGCCACCAATTTGGCAGCCAATCATGTCTCTCCAAACAGAAACCTAACTTCAGGGCTAGAAAGAGAAAAATCCCAACCCAACCCAAACTGCTTACTTACGTATCTCAGACACCTAGGCGGAAGTTTCAACTTCAATGTTCTGGCTTGGAACCGGTGTAGCAACTGTTTTCTAGAAGCTCCTCTACTGCAGTATTAAACTGGATGCTGCATTCTGTCCAAAATTAATTACACCACCAACACCCCAAATCAGTTACTTTATAAGTCAGACCAAATAATTTTGAAGTTCTCAAATGCATAAGAAACCTCAGCTTCATTCAAAGAAGTTTAATTATTCTGGGTATTCAAATCACTAATTATTTTAGCTTTTCTTGGCTACAATAGATCCCACTTTATAAGCTAGCTTCCTGTTTAGAAAGACAGTTCTCAACTAGGACAAAAAAGATAATAGGTAGAGCAAGGCTTAGCTAAGCCTGAAAGCCTTCCAGCCATTAGTTATATCTCACATAATAGAGAAATATGAGATTTGTAGTCTAAGAAATCTGAAACTCTTATTCGTACCGACAACCAATGCTTATTCACTTACTGGTTGAGGTACTCACTGTGGGACAAGTTCAGAGGAGGGTGACAAGGATGATCAGGAGGCTGGAAACCAAGCCTTATAAGGAAAGACTGAAAGAATTGTGGATGTTTAGCCCTAGAGAAAAGAAGATTGAGGGGTTATATGATAGCACTTCTCAAATATTTGAAGGGCTGTTATACAGAGGAGGGGCAGGTTCTGTTGTTTAACATCCCAGAGTGTAGGAAACGCAACACTGGGCTCAACGTAAGAGAACTCGGTTTTTGGCTAATATCAGGAAGAACTTCCTAACTGTTAGAGCAGTAAAACCAATTCCCTCAACAGGTGTCAAGCGATCCAACACTAGAGGAATTCAAGAGAAATCTGGACAACTGCCTGGCAAATATCCTTTGATTTGTATTATATGCAGCAGGGGTGGACGTATGGCCTTGCAGACACCTTCCAACCAGGGATGGGCACCTTATGAAAAATTAAATGCTGCTTCATCATTTCATAAGCTTATGAAACATTTTGTAATGAAACAAAACGACAGGCAGCATTCTGTTACGAAATGAAACAAAATACTGTGTTTTTTTAAAAAAAAATTAAAATGAACTGTTTTGTTACACTATAAAATGGCTGCTCTGGGCCCTAGAGCCATCATTTGGTGTTTCTAGGACCCAGGGGAACCATTTTATAGAGTAACAAATCATTTCAGTACTGTTTTGTTTCATTACAAACTTTTAAAAATCATTTTAAAACAAACCGAACCAAAACAAACTGCAGGGGGAAACAAAATGAGACAAAACAAAACACTATTTTTCCATTTCATGCCCCTCCCTACTTCCAATGTCATCCTATGATTCAATGATTCAATGAGTCTACAATTCAAATATAGGATACTTTCAAAGGGACAATAATCTTCAAAGGCCGAATTATCCTATTTGTAAGGCAAAAGGTTGCTTTCAACTGAGGGGCTAAAATAAATAAATAAATAGATAATAAATAAATAAATAAATAAATAAATAAATAAACAAACAAACAAATATTATAACACATTTTCTTATGCTTTCACAAGCAATACATTAGGAGCCTCGTGGCGCAGTGGTTAAATGCCTGGACTGCAGGTAAAACTGTGCTCACGACCTGGGTTCAATCCCCGGTAGCAGGCTCAAGGTTCACTCAGCCTTCCATCCTTCCGAGGTCGGTAAAATGAGTACCCAGCTTGCTGGGGGGGGGGCAATGTGTAGCCTGCACACTGTAATTAAAATTGTAAACCGCCCAGAGACCACTTGTAGTGGTATGGGGCGGTATATAAGCAGAACACTTTGCTTTTACATTTAAAAATAACTAGTTTTGGTCGTGTGACTTCTTGTGAGGGGAAGTTACTCCCAGAAAACACTAGAGATTGTGTGACATTGCATACATACAATAACAATATGCCTTGGTGGGCATGTTAAAAGAAGATGTGTGCAAAACAAACACTTTCATGTAAGCTAAAATGACAGTTGATTGGTGTAATCGAGGTGAATTATTCAGAGGCCATTTTGAACATAACGCTTCCAGATAACTGAAGAGGCTGTGTCATGGGAGAGGGGTCTGTCATATAAATAAGGTGCTTTGTTATGTTGAAAAGCCGTTATCTTTATTGCAAAGTGCATGCGTCCTGGCACTTCTCAATACACATTTGCGTGAACTGCGTGTGCATTTTTGGTGATTGTGTATCAACAATAAGCTACTCATACTGATCATGATGTGTTCAACAATCATTTATTTGGAAAGCTGCTTTCATTTGCACTGAAGAGGAATGCTGGGTTGGTAAGAATTCTTATGAATGTACAAAATTGCTCTTTGTCAGTCCACCACCAGCCTAGCAAAGCTAAAAAAAAATCCAGCTGGAGCAATGATACAGAATAGGAGCTTAGAAAGCTGTCTCACAAGAAGTCAGATTGTTGGTTCATTGATCATCGTGTTGCCTTTCATTGATTGATAATAAGCTTATAATAGGAACTGAGTTATTTAAATAGGAATTGTCCTAAGGAAACTTGGCATTTAGCAGTAGGAGAGAGACAATATCATGTGGCAGTCAGACTATTGAAGGAGGACTTTTGGGAAATTGGGGAAAAGAGGAACAGGAAGATAATGTAGAAAGATAGCACATATTCAGTAGGTATGAAGTCTTCCAAACTCTGCCTTTTGTAAACTAGTACAGCTGCATTTGCAATTGGGAATGAGCTAGTCTGTAACACTTTGATCTAATCAAGCCAGATAGATCTAATTATTCATTCATTCATTCATTGGCATCCTTCAGTCTCGAAAGACTATGGTATCATGCCTGGAGTAGAGATCCTAAAAACAACACCTAGTGTGATTAAATAGACCAATTCGGGGATGGCAGCCTCTACCGCACTGGGGGCAGATGTATTCTGTTTCTTGCCTGGTCCTCGAGTTTCCTTCTTTCCGTGCCTGCCTCTTTTCCTCTGCCTGTTGGACAAATGCCTCTTCAAATTTATGTAGACCATGCTGTATCTCTTGCCTCCAGACAGTGCGATCGGAGGTCAGGGTTTCCCAACTGTTGAGGTCCATTCCCAAGGCCTTCAGGTCCCTCTTACAGATATCCTTATACCGCAGCTGTGGTCTCCCTCTGGGGCGCTTTCCCTTCATTAGTTCTCCATATAGAAGATCTTTTGGGATCCGACCAACACAGCTGCTCCAAAACTCTCCCCACCCCAATGCACCTCTGCTTGTAAAATCTCACCACACTCCTAAGGTGGTGTCGAAAATAAATAGCTTTTTCTTGTAGAAGCCCTTGGGGCAAGCATATGGCATAATCCTTTAAACTTATTGCTCACTCAGAAGGCAGAGCCAGAGAAGTTCAAGGAACCTATGTATGCAAGTTTTCCAGTAAACTAGATTGAGGATTGGAAAAGAAACATGGACACCCTTAAATATTGCCTTGTATCAGCTGTCCAATGGGCCATAAACATAATAGGAAGTAGGGGGTGAATGAAAATGGATTGCACCAACAATGCAATTCTAGCTAATATGATTTCTAATATTCTGCCCAATGCAGGAGGTTGAATTGATTAGTCAAGGTGCTCAGTTGTATACGTCTGGGTGGTTTGGATGAGACTCACCCCTGACAACACATTTGAGCAATCTAGGTGCTCCCACAGTTAGAAAATGGGTTTTATTTGGAATGCCCTTATCTTTCCAAATAAATAGTAATCTTCAAACTTGGACCAGGAACGGCTGAGCACCTGTCGGACCAAAAACTGAACCTACTCAAACTGCAGTTCATGCCTATCCCTAGATCAGTGGTTCTCAACCTCTGGGTCTTCAGATGTACCTGGACTGCAACTCCCAGAAGTCTTCATCACTAGCTGAGGCAGCTCAGATTTCTGGGAGTTGCAGTCCAGGAACATCTGAAGACCCACAGGTTGAGAACCACTGCCCTAGATCATTTCACAGCATGACTTCCTGATGCTAATAAGCAAGACCACACAGAGAAGCAGACTCCAAGGGGGTAGCCTTACCAGAGTGCTACAGCCAAAGCAGCAAAGAGACTTGGAGCATCTTGCATATGATTATATTTCATTAAGGGCACTTTTACACGACCCCTAAGATCCGCTGGTCCCTTAAATTCAGACCAGCGATCTTAGGAGTTTAGTCGCTCTTCTGCGTCCCCACCCTGGCTGCGGGTTGCGTGAGGGAGAGAGGGGGAAAAAAAGGATAAAAGTCCTTACCTCCCCGTGTCGTGCTGTCGGGAGCTACCGGGCGAGCCGCCCAACTTCCTGCTTGTTCTTAAAGGGGCGGGAGGCAAAAAAGAAAAAAGAAAAAGAAGCGAGGAGAGCCCAGCACATCCGCATTAAATATTTTTACAATCAAAAGACCAGGTACAAAAAAATGCAGCTGGGTCGCGCTTAGGTGGGCGGGGTCGCACTTTATTGACTGCAAAGTCCGGACCTGGTGGGAAAACATTTTTAAGGTCTGGACCTTGCAGCCATTTGCGGCACAGTTTAGGGGTCGTGTAAAAAGGCCCTTAGTATCAGCTTTCTCGCATCAGCTATGCTGATGATGTATTGACTGAAGTAAAGGTGAAATAATTATATTACCCTCTCAGCAACTTTCTCTGTCTCTTTAGGAACATTTTCATATATCAGTCCTGCCCAACAGGTAGACCATGGGCTACCGGTAGCCCACGAAGGGTTCAAAAGTAGCCCACCAGCTATCAATAAAAAAAAATGAGGGGATAAGTTTTCCACCCATCCTTCCCCCATCCCAAGGAACACCACTACCACAGCAAAGTTCTGGGTCTGCCAGCCCACTGTCTCAGCTGAGCGGGACAGTTCGAGGGCCATGGCGCATTGAAATCTGTTCCCTCCAGAATGGGTTAATTGGTTTTCAATGCATTCCTATGGGAAACCACTGTTGTACTTACAAAAGTTTTTACTTATGAGCATGTGCTCAGAACAGATAAAATTCGTAAATAGAGGTTTTAGTGTAGTAGCCCTCAGGTACTTTGGGCTTGAAAAAGTAGACCTCCGCCTGTTCAAAGTTGAACAGCCCTGTCATATATAATAAAATTATCTTTAAGCTCCTGCATCTTTTAAGCCACAGGACAGATATGTGGGTGCAGGGAAAGCCTGAAGGACGAACCTTCCTTCTGTGGAAACAATGATTGGAACGGGCCAAGGATGATCAGTGGATTGAAAACCAAGCCCTGTGAGGCAAGACAGAGAATTTGGCATGTTAAGCCTCGAGAAAAGAAAAATGAGAGGAGATATGATAGCACTTTTCAAATACTTGAAAGACTGTCATGCAGAAGAGGGCCAGGATCTGTTCTCGATCATTCCAGAGTGTAGGACAACTAATAATGGGCTCAAGCTAGATTTAGGCTGAGAATCAAGAAAAACCTGCTGTTAGAGCAGTACAACAATGGAGCCAATTACCTTTGATAGATGGTGAGCATTCCTACGCTGGAGGCATTAAAGAGAACATTGGACACTCTTCGTCCAGACCTGGATTCCTTCCTTGAGCAGTGAGTTGAACTCGAGGGCCCTTCCAACTCAATGGTCTGTGAGTCTATGATTTGAAAAACCGCTACTGGAGTGGTGTAAAAAATGGCAGCAAGCATATGGGCAAGGGCCAGAGTAGTGATGGTTTAGGAAAGGTTTTTAAAAGTAGAAATTTTCTCCAAATGTAAGACAAAGCAAGCCCATACTGTTTACAGTGCCTTTCCTAAGTGTGGTAATAAGAACATAAGAACATAAGAAGAGCCATGCTGGGTCAGGCCAAAGGCCCATCTAGTCCAGCTTCTTGTATCTCACAGTGGCCCTACCAAATGCTTCTGGGTGGGTACGAGACTAGATATTCGTCTCCAGATACCACTCCCCTGCATCTGGCCCTTGAAATACCCTGGTTTTAAGCATGGAGATTACACACCTCCATCATGGTTTGTAACCTGTGATGGACTTTTCCTCCAGGAATCGGTCCAATCCCCTTTTGAAAGCATCCAGGCCAGATGCCATCACCACATCCTGTGGCAGGGAGTTCCACAGACTAACAACACACTGGGTTAAAAAAAAATCTTCTTTTGCCTGTTCTCACTCTCCCACCCTCAGTTTGAGTGGATATCACCTAGTTCTGGTATTTTGTGAGAGGGAGAAGAGTGTCCCTCTATCCACTTGAATCATGCCCTGCATTATTTTGTATGTCTCAATCATATACCCCCCTCAGGTGCCTTTTTTTCAGACTAAAGAGCCCGAAATGTTTTAGCCTTTCCTCATAAGGGAGGTCCCCCAGCCCAGTAATCATTTTAACCAGAAACCCATTCAATAGATATAACGGTTTGCTTCGACTGGCCCTTGTTATCAGAAATGGCTTATGGGCTGCTGTTGTGACACATCATGCAATATCAGAATTTTAATTTTGTGCACCTCTAAGGTGCAGTTTTGTTTGACACCACATTTTTGTATTTCTCTGCCTGAGCAGAAATAATAATAATAACAAAAAACTCATCTCTTGTTAATGCCATAGGCTTTTTGATCTGAATAGCTTGTGATGTGTTATTGAAGCATTAACATTGAATTCTGGACAGTCAATTCTCCCTCCAGCTGCGCGGAGGCTGTGTTTTGCCAGCAAATTGCCTTGCATCATGATTATTATCAATTTTTAAACCAGTAAAAAATTAATCATTGTTTTCAAAATGACTTGGCTCCTGGACAGAACGGTTTGGTAGGTTGAGGTTATGCAGTAAGTATTCAGAGTATTTCAAATATTGGCTGGAGACTTGATGCTGTAACTTTATGCCATGCAACTAGGACGATAGCATCATCCTGCAACAGTTATTTTGGATTTAACATAATTGAAAGATTCCTATCCCCCCACTTCAAGTTCCAAGGGTCCCGATAAACTTTTATAGGAGTTTTTACAACCTTGTCTGTTGCCCATGGTTTGACTGACTGGAAGGGACCTTGCTGGCACAGGATGACTGTAAATCCATCCTGCACTAACCAATCATTTCTTCCTGCCTCTGAATTCAAAGAAAGTGCAGCCTCTCTGCTCCGTGTTCCACTCCCTCTTTTCCGTCTGTTGGAAGCAATATTTATTGTCTGTTATATCCTTTCTCCTACCAAGGTCTCAGAGTAAGTTGTTGTTGTTGTTGTTGTTGTTGTTCAGTCATTCAGTCGTTCAGTCATGTCCGACTCTTTGTGACCCCATGGACCAGAGCTCACCAGGCCTTCCTGTCCTCCACTGCCTCCCAGAGTTTGGTCAAAGCTATGTTGGTTGCATTGAGGACACCATTCAACCATCTCATTATCCGCCATCCCCTTTTCCTTTTGCCTTCAATCTTTCCCAACATCAGGGACTTTTCCAAGGACTCCTCTCTCCTCATGAGGTGGCCAAAGTACTGGAGCCTCAGCTTTAAAATCTGTCCTTCCAGTGAACATTCGGGGTTGATTTCTTTCAGGATGGATAGGTTTGATCTCCTTGCAGTACAGGGGACTCTCAAGACTCTCCTCCAGCACCACAGCTCAAAAGCATTGATTCTGCGGCAATCAGCCTTCTTTATAGTCCATCTCTCACATCCATACATCACTTCTGGAAAAACCATAGCTTTGACTATCTGGACTTTAGTCAGCAAAGTGATGCCTCTGCTCTTTAAGATGCTGTCACAGTGAGTTACTGAGACCTTAAATGCCCCTTAATTAGAAAGGATGGGCTATCTGGGAAACTTGTAGTTATTCTGTTCTATGAGTCACTGTATATCTACGGACTACCAAATGGAATTCTCTCAGAAATTCAACACTTTGCAACACCTTTTGCTCTGGGGAAGGCCAAGTCCTCGCCCTACATTCTCTGTTGCCTTTCCCCAGCCCCACAGCTGAAAATGAACTTTGTTTCAGTACTAGGCAATGTGGTTATGGATGTCAGTGACAATTATGCAGTAAATGGCAAACTTTTGTTAAAAGAACTGGGTGGAAAATTCCAGCTGTGTGGCCAGGTTTGGGTCGTGAGGCTGCAACCCCCCTCCCCCCGGGGCCAGCTTTCATTCATCGTTCAATCTCATAGAATCATAGAATCAAGGAATCTTAGAATCATAGAATCATAGAGTTGGACTAGACCTCAAGGGCCATCCATTCCAACCCCCTGCCATGAAGGAAACCCCAATATTTCCGACAGATGGCCATCCAGCCTCTGCTTAAAAGCCTCCAAAGAAGGAGACTCCACCACCCTCCGTGGCAGCATATACCACTGCCGAACAGCTCTAAATGTCAGGAAAAGATATTCCTAAGGTTCAAATGGAATCTCTTTTCCTGTAGTTTGAAACCATTGCCCTGAGTCCTAGTCTTTGAAGCCATGGAAAACAATCATATTCCCTCTTCAATACGACATCCTTTCAAATATGTAAACATAGCTATCATATTCCCCCGTCAGCTTTCTTTTTGAAAGGCTAAACATTCCCAGTTCCTGAAACTCACCTCAAGCAGATCTGGCACAGATGTCTGCCATGAGGTTTTAGGGACTCTTATTAACAATGTTCCTGCCTTGTACAAAAATATTACTGTATTGGCCTGAAGAAGTGGCTTTTACCCTCAAAAGCGTGTTGTTTTTTAATTTTTAGTGGTCTAATAGATATTGTCTACTTGATGGGTGTTCTTCTTAAATGCAACTCGCCATGCTCTGGCTCAGAAGCATAGCTGTCCCATCCATCAGCAAGATGATGTGGCTTGCCAGGAACTGGAAATAAATCATTTCAGTAACATATTTGCCAGTGACTAGTCATGGTACATTTTGATGAAGAGAGATCACGCAATTATATTTCAGAATTGTGGTCCCTCCATGGAGCACAAAGCGTGGAGATTTTGCCTTTATGTTTAGAAGAGCGAGCACAGGCAGGTGATGGATGCAGAGGGGAGGGGGAGCATCACACAAGCCTATATCAGGCCGCATACTCCCTGCCTCAGCCTCCTTCCATTTTGGATCTGCATGATCCTTCCGCCTATCCTGTGAATAAGAATGAGAGTAGCTGGTCACTTGGAAGCCAGATGGGAATTTTTGACCTGTCCTGTGAATTGGAACATGGTGGATTCAGCTGTATTGTTCCCCAACCCAGTCTTATCATCATGAGTGGTGGCATAATAAAGATTCCTATGATATAGTAGGTCACAACTGCAGGCCGTGCAAGGGTTTGAGAGAGAAGCGAGTCCCAGAAAAACACCTAAAGAGGATGCAAGACATCCCATCTCCCAAAACTGACATGCCAAACAGCCTAGACGGGGGAGGGGAGGAGAAATTTAGGGAATATCCCAGAGACCAGAGCACCTTGGGTCAGCAAGCTTGGGTGGGCTGAGGCTTTGGGATTATTTCAATATGTTGTTTGCTTAAAGACGTGCTGTATTCGGTGCCAGGATTTCTACATTTGGAAATGGTTGAAAGGTCAACTGACCAACATCTCACATTTTGGTGTGTGTGTATGTGTGTGATACATCCTTACAAATGTGATTGACTCTTCATGACTCCATGTCCATGGAGTTTTCTTGGCAGGAATACTGGAGTGGCTCGCCAGTTCCTACTCCAGACGCCTACAGCACCTGGTATTCCCTGGTGGTCTCCCATCCAAGTACTTACCGGGGCAACCATGCTTGGCTAACAAAATCAGGCAAGATCGGATGTGCTTAGGGCATCTAGGTAGCCCCTCCTTAAAAAGGGAAAGCACCAGGGAATACCAGGTGCTGTAAGTGCCTGGAGTAGAACTGGCAAGCCACTCCAGTATTCCTGCCAAGAAAACTCCGTGGACATGGAGTCATGAAGAGTCGATCATGACTGTAATGATGCATCACACGCACACACACAAAAATGTGAGATCAAATCTGTCTTCATGGTCAATTGACCTCTGGACCATTTCCAAATGGAGAAATTCTGGTGCCAAATGGCATTCCATGGATGTGTAGTCACAAAGATTCGGTCACAACTGTCACAACCCAACCCAACACACACACACACACACACACACACACACACACACACACACACACACACACACACACA
>JAHTLZ010000065.1:8828074-8870011 GCA_023846285.1 Phrynocephalus versicolor | reverse complement strand
ACACACACACACACACACACACACACACACACACACACACACACACAGCACTGAAATGTCCAATAAAGTTGTGGCCCTACTTTAACCCCACAAAACTGTGGCTCAACCCTTTATTCTGGACTGGGAAGGCAAAATAACAAGCAGGAACAAAATAACTTCATTAGCATGATGGGCAATGCTTCCCAGTGTCCTTCAAGTTACATTTTATTGGTATTTTAATGGATTTTATCGCGATTTCGACAGGAATGTTTTAACATTTATATTGCCTTTATTAAAGTAACAACAAGTAATGGAAAAGTAATGAACAGCATATTAACATAAAAAGAAGCCTTTCCCTACAAAGAGTAATGACAACGAACTGTCTCTTCACCATTTTAATGAGGAATGGGAGTAGATCACTTTTCAGAAGTAGCTTCCCATGTACAGTAGATGTGGGTCTGTTCTGTACCATCAAGTTAGAACCAAGGTATAGAGGACCTGTAATACGGCTATCAAGGTAAGTGTGATAATTAATGAGTAGTTTTACCAGTTCCACTTACCCAGTGAGTTACTGTGATCAAGTCGGGATTCGCACCCTGTTCGACACAATCCTAATCTGTCACTATACACCAGTGGTAGCAAACCTTCGGCGCTCCAGATGTTTTGGACTACAACTCCCAGAATTCCAAGCTAGTATGGCCAATGACAAAGGACTGTGGGATTTGTGGTCCAAAACATCTGGAGTGCCGAAGGTTCGCCACCACTGCTATACACTATGCAATGCTGGGATACTGTCAAGGGAAACAATGGACACATTCCTTGTTGCCCTTTCATGTGCTCAGATTGTAGTGCTAGTTAACCCAGTGTTCAGAGACAGTGGAATACAATGAGGGGCAAACTGTCCACAGGAGAAAGGGAGAGCAGAGATCTGTTTTTAATTGGAATGAATGAGATGTGTTTCTTGTACTTATGCAGCTTGCTACACAATACGAACAATTACCTTCTCTTGCCTATCAATGAGGGCAGGAGCAGGGGAAGGAGAATGTGAATTCCAACAAAGATATAGATGCATATATTATGTATTTTCCCTTTTCATCTATTTTTAATGTTATGTTAAACAAGGGATGGAAACTCAAAGGCTCCATTGGGGATGTCAAGGCATTCTGCTCTAATATACTGTTTTAGTAACTCCTTCAGCAATACAGTCATATTTTTTTTCTGGGCTGTACAAGAAAATCAAAGGTATGATGCAGAGCAAAATGACATCCAGCGGGGCAATTCATGCAAAGAAACATCACTTCTGGATAATGGGTCATAAAACCAACTTATGTTTGTCTGTGGCCTGGAATCAAACTCTTCTGAAAAACTCTTATGACATCTGTGTATCCTTAAGGTCAGAGGATGAAGCACCGGTGCACATTTCTAGATATCAGAGCCATGGCTGGCCATTTCTGTACCTGGGACTTTGTTACCCTGCTAATTAAACTTGGGTCATATGAGAGTGACCGTGAGGACTGCTGCCTCTGCCTCTGATGGAACCAGCAACCTTTATTTTACTTATTTATTTAGAGTATTTTTTTAACCTTGCCTTTCTCCTTGGAAAAGGGCCCAAGACGGCCTACGGTAATGAGGGACAATATACAGTCCAGGACAATTAAGACATATTCAAGATTGAGAACAGGAAAATATGGGGCATCTTACAACATTAAAATCCTTGGTAGTGTGTCTCACCAATAATTCCACTGGTTCCAGGTTACTGGAAAGTAGAGATGGGCACGACTCAGAAAAAAATTTTTGTTTTCGTTTTCGTTTTCGTTTTCGGCTAGGGTCCGTTTCGTTTCGTTTCCGTTTTCGTGAGCTAATTTCAAAATTTTTCGTTTTCGTTTTGTTATGTAACAAAAACGAAAAAACGAAAAGAAAAACGAAAAATTTTTCGTTTCTCCCCATTTAGCTCCATTATGTGTTTTTCCAGTAACGAAAAACAAAAATTGGCTCAAAATTAGTCGTTTCGTTTCCGTTTTCGGTCCATTTTTGAACCGTTTTTCGTTTTCGTTTCGTTACGTAACAAAAACAAAAAAACAAAAATGAAAACGAAAATACCGCTAAGTCGTGCCCATCTCTACTGGAAAGGAAATGCTTCATTTGTCCAGTATGGCCAAATAAAGGACGCCATTCTTTATTCCTGATAAAGGCCAACAGTGGGTTTCCGGCCACTGGCCTCCCGCACTCCCAGGGGACTGAGTTCAGAGCACTGGTCCCCTGGAAGTATTTATTTATTTATTTATTTATTTATTTATTTATTTATTTATTTATATACTGCCCAACTTTCCCAGGGGAACTTTGGGTGGTGGGCAGTTAATTCAGCACTGGCTCCTATTCCGATCACTGAGGTCACCAGAGCTTCAGTGCTGAACAAGCTAAGTCTGGAGGCAGGCTTGGATTCCTTTAACAAGGCCAAAAGAGGTGGCTGCCAGTTGGCACTGACTTCTCTCTGGTTGCTGGAGGAGCCTCCTTCTCCGTTCAGGCTGGTGTTTGCTCTATCAACACCTCAACTGAGTTGTGGCGTGTACTGTAGGAATCCTCAGCTGCTGTGGAACTGGTGAGCTGGTGGGCGGGAGGTTCTCCTTCCATGCCTTTGGATCCTTGCCACAAGGATGCTTCTGACCAAGCCCAGTGCTCACCTAATTCTGCCCGGCATTGTCCTCACTGTCCCACGCCAACACCCCTACTGCAAAAAAGAAAAGAAAAAAGAAAAGAAAAGAAAAGAAATGGGCTCTAGCTGTTCTGCCACTGAATCCAAAGTCTCCTCCTCTTCTGTAAACCCCTTGCTGGGTGTCATGGGCCCTTTTGTCCCAATTCACCCTTTCCCCTTCCTTCCAGGTGCTGCTCATCCACTGGGTCCTTGGAGTCACCTAGACTTACCCTCCTTCCAGTCCTCCCAAGAGTCCAGAGGAACTTCTCTGCTCAGATTCTTGAGGGTGTGTGTGCGGTGAAGTCAGGATGCCCACCCAGGGCACCAGCAGCAACACTTTCACACTGGCATACGCAAGGAGAGGACTATTTGCCAAGATGGAAACAAACAAAAAGTTTTCTCCAAGGCCAACAACAGCAGCGGTACAAAAAATTTGAGTGTCATCTTATGCCAGCCCACACTGAGGAAAAAAAATTAAAATTGGTTGTACCTGATGTACAAAGTCAGGATTGTTAATCTTTTTTTCAGTGTGCTGTCCTGTCTCTGCTGGTTAAGCTATATTCCAAATATCTGGAATGACAAACATGCAAAAGAAAGTCAAATTGCTTGTAAAAGAACTGGTAGCTTGGGAAGGCAAAACACATCTTGGATACAGATGTTTACCCCCATGATAACTCCAGTTGAAAAGGCTTGCCATTGCAAACAATGTGATATGGAAAATGACATGCTGCATCATCATTTTGTTAGCTAACAATTCAAAATGAAATGAAATGAAATGAAATGAAATGAAATGAAATGGGGAAGCTGTGTTTTGTTACAAACAGAACAAAACAACATTTTCCCTTGTAGAACTGAAATGACTCATTCTAGAGGAAATGGCAGGGGTGGTTCCTCAAGCTCTTCCCTGAAATCCCCTCAAATTTGGAAAGATTTGGGGGTCAGGAAGCTGAGTTATGATGCTCCAAAGGGGGTACCCCTAGGAAAAAAACTTCTAATTGGAATCAGAACCTGATCAGGCCAGTGATAGTGCTGCCGCTGCTTCTCGTATGATTCCAAGTCAAAGGTTTTGTTTTGAGTTATGAAGGAGCTTCATAACTCAACCCTTTACCCCCATTTTTCCAAATTTCAGGGGGGGGGGTCTCTAAAATCTCTTTCTGAACGTACCCCTGCTACTTTGATACCCCAAGGTAAGTAATTTTTGAGTGCATTTTTTTTAAAAAAATGTCTACTTAATCATTCCAGCTAAGAGATGAAAGGTTTCATAACCTCAAAAGGCCTGATAGCAAAACCCAAGTTAGTAGAATCACTCAGATATCATTCTGTAACTGATACAGGCTGGTAAGACTTTCTCGCAGTGTCCTTTTCTCTTTTCATAAATTCTACATTCCTGATATACAAACACAGTTGTTTGATTGCTTTACATCCTTAGTCTCCAGGTGGTGGGGCGCAATGTCAAACTGGACCTTCTCCCCATCTCAAATGGGCCGCATATTAATATGGGCCACATATTTTTTTTAAAAAAATATGCAATCAAAACTTACTTACCATGAGGCTCCAAAGTCGCAGGGGTACCTTCCCAAAGCTATTTTAGGGAACCACCTGAAATCTGGAAATATTTGGGGTTAAGGGAACTTAGTTATAAATCTCTAAAGGGGGTGGGAGCAGTTAATTGACAATGTATGCTGGTAGTGTGGTGGCAATCAGGGAGTTTATGGTAACTGCCTAATTACCTCCATACTCCCAGCACAGGAGCCTGCAAGGGGGAAACTTCTCCTTTCTGTGTTTTCCCCTCCCTGCCTCCCACTTGTGGCTTTTTGACAGGTTGGGGTTTAGAGAGGGGGCACCCTCCCCCACACACACTCCAACCTGTCAAAAAAGCCCCAGCTGGGAGGCGGAAAGGAGCAGGGTTTTTTCTCCCCACTGCTCCTTTCTTCATTTTGCCCTTCCCCCTTCTTCCCAGCTGGGGCTTTTTGACAGGTCGGGGTGTGTTTGGTGGAGGAGTGTCCCCTCTTCAAACCCCAATCTGTCAAAAAGCCCCAGCTGGTAGGCAGGAGGAGGGCAAAAGGCAGAAAAGAGCATGGAGGGGGAAACCCCTGCTCTGTTCAGACTTTCGCCCCTCCCCCAAATCCAAACCTGCCAAAAAGCCCCAGCTGGGAAGCAGGGGTGGCAAGGAAGAAGGAAGGAAACAGCAGTAAATTGAGGCTCACTTTGAACCTACCTCTGCCTCCTTCCTTCTCCCAGGCTTCCCCCTCCTCCTAGTGCAGTTTTATGGATAGGGAGGGTTGTGGGCAGTGGGCACTGTCCCCACTGCCCATAACACTCCCTGTCCAAAACACCCTCCTGAGTAGAGGTGGTGGCAAGGGATTAAAGAGCAGTCAGGCAGGGAATTTACTTCTGCCTTGCTGTTCCTTTCCTCCTACCCCCCACCTCCCATCTGGGATTGAGCTGTCAAAATCAGCCTGGAGGCAGTGGGAAGGATGCTTTTGAACCCCCTAAAGCAAAAAGTAAAGTGTTCTGCTTATATACCATGCCATACCGCTTCAAGTAGTCTTTGGGCAGTTTACAGTTTTTATTACAGTATGCAGGCTACACATTCCACCCCCCACCAGCAAGCTGGGTACTAATTTTACCAACCATGAAGGATGGAAAGATGAGTCAGCCATGAGCCTGCTACCTGGGATTGAGCCCTAGGTCATGATCATAGTTTTACCTGTAGTACAGGCATTTAACCAATGCGCCATGAGGCTCCACCGCAGTGGAGAGCTGGTTCCGGTGGGGATTCATTTTGTTTTGCTTCGTTTTATAATAACGAAAGCAAAGCAGAACAAAACAGAATGAAAAAGAACACATTGATAAGGATTTATAAACATGAGAAAAAAATCAAAATATATTATAAGCATTGAAATATTAACAGACCCAAATATGCTGACCCTGCAAACTTGGATAACCCATCCTCTAAGACTTGGCACCATCTCTTACAGTGCATGGGTGCCAGTCTATGAAGAACAGCAAATATTTTGTGGTTAGCTAGAATAAGCCAAGCTGGGAAGTAGGAGACAAGACTATGGTCACAATGACCCATCCTCTAAGACTGTTGGCACTATCTTATAGTGTGGAGGTGTCAATTTGCTGAGAGCAACATATGGCGGTTAGCCAGGAATAAGGAACCAACTTTGAACAAGGAAATAGGATCAGGTCATTCTAGGCTTTGATGGCCAAATGGCTATAGGCCAAGAACATGAGCTGATGAACAAGCACATTAAAGCACATGTGGGCACATGTAGGGGCGTACTAAATACGTCAGTCTTAGATCATACACCACACAGAAGAGTATATAATCATGGGAAGTCATTTAGTCCTTTGTCCAGGACAGCAGGTTCAGATCAGCAGGGTTTTGGTCTGCGCTATGGACCAATTCAAGCTATACTGGAACCCCCACTAACACCTTTGCTTTGTATGTAATACTTGCTTGCTTTATTCTTGCTGTATATTACCTATAACCCTGAGTTTCTATATCTGTCTAATAAACTAGATGAACTAATTTGTGTGGCAATTTTTAAGAACCACCAATTTTTATCAACATTTTTTCATTTCATGTCCATCCCTAGCCCACCACTCAAATGCCAGTCAGAAAGGATAATAGAGTCTGATATAATAATTGATGATATGCAGGTGCTGCCAAGTCAGCTAAGACTTCTAGGTAGAGAATACTCAGAAGTGGATCACCACTTGCTTCTTCTGGGGGCAACCTTGGACTGTGATGCTTACCCAACTCTGCAGAAGCTGGCTTGAACTTGCAGGAGGCACAGTGCGGAATTGAACTCCTAGCCTCTGGCTTTACAGGCAGATACCAGAGCCTCTGAGCTATCTAGCCCATATTCTATGACTAGAGTATATAGTTATCTAGCCAATCAGATGATCTGTAGTGGTTTGAATGTATTCGTGGATTCCTATTATGTCATAAGTAAGTTTCATTGGACATTCTTTGGTATCCAGGTAACGCTACACTGAATTTAAAAAAGATCATTTGAAAAATTTCTCTTGTACACTCTGGGCAGAAAATTTTATTCATTCCAGCCCTTTTATCATCTCATTCTAATCATTATGTCAGTGAGAGTGGTGGTTTTGAATGAGAAAAGAAATATTGAATGAGACACCATAAAGTTCTATCGTAGAATTATTACAGGTACAATTGGGCAGAGATGCAAAGGTGTTCAAATGACTGACTGTTCATAAACCAATGGCATTTAATTCCCCTTTTTACAGTTCACATAATGCGTGATTTAATATTTTTTCTAAAATTATTGAAGTTAAACTGCTTCTCCCCCCACCCCAATACTTTTCAATCTTCCCATTCTTATATTTCCTTTAAATGAAAAAATCATTTAAATTTGTTTGCTATGCCATTTGAACATGAATTTTAAAATGTAATGGAGTGAGAATGGAAGACCAATGGCATCAATGCAGTTATTAATTTGATAACCGAAAGATTTTGGTGGATAAATTTATTTCTGGTTTCTATTAAAAATGAGATGCCTGCTTTAAAAAGGGGATCTGAATAAAGATTTACCACATAGATTGAAAAGGACATCTTCATTATTTATATGGAGATTAATCTGAAAACCATCTACAGTACTTAATCATTCCAGCTAACAGATGAAAGGCTTCATAACCTCAAAGGGCCTGAGAGTAAAGCCCGAGAAGTTAGCATGATCATTCGGATATCATTCTGAAACTGATACTGGCTGGTAAGATTCTCTCACAGTGTCCTCTTCTCTTCTCATAATTTTCTGCAGTAAATTATCAGTGACATGCATTCCTGATATACAAGCACTGTTGATTGATTGTTTTACATCCTTAGCAGTGGGTCACAATGTCAAATCGGACCTTCTCTTCATCTAATATGGGCCACAAATTAACTTTAGAAACATTAATGGAGAAAACATATCTGGGGAAAAACATCTAGTAACTAAAGTGTCATCACATTTATTTATTTTTTAAGATAAGGGGCCATGATGTGCCCTATCATAAGCTGTGCACGTAGTTATCACATATCTTCAGAAGCACAGTTTTTAGAATCGCATTCACTGAGATTCAAAGTCTTCTGAGAATTTAAAGCAAAGCAAAAACAAAGTGTCCTGCTTATTGCACTCTCTGGGCAGTTTACAATGTATTTATACAGGTAACTAGACATGGGCACGACCAGAAAAAATGATGTTTTGAGTTTTCGTTTGTTGGAACGGGTCCGTTTCGGGTCGTTTCCGTTTGTCGTGAAATTTTTCAAAAATTTGGCATTTTGTCGTTTCGTTTGTCATTTGTCGTTTCCACCGCGATTTAGTGCGATTTGACTTCCCAGAGCATAGGGGCGTCCCGCAATCAGGGCCGGCGCTAGGTGTTTTTGCGCCCCAGGTGGCGGGCGGGGGGGAGGTGCGGGCGGGCAGCAGTGGTGGGGGCCATGGGCAGGCGGCGACAGCGGCATGGGGGAGGCGCGGGCGGGCGAGTGGGCAGGCGGCAGCGTGGGTCGCAGGCGGGTGGGCGGGCGGCGGCGCGGGCAGACGGGCGAGTGGGCAGTTAGGATATCACTTAGCTTGCACCCCAAATGTGTGTGCATGCAAGCAAATTGAAGTTGGGAAAATGGAAAATAAATGGTAGTATATAATATATTTTTAAAATAAATCCACACCTCCCACTCCCAGTCAAACCTCCCCCTTTATCCAATATCAGAAAAAAATCCTCAGAAACTGCCAGAGAAGAAATAAAGAATAAACTGCTATTCCCTTCAGCAGACAAAGCTGCAGGGAATCAAAGAAATTATTTTCTAAATTCAATTCCCTCCCTGCCTGCCTAACTTAAATCCTATAGCCTCCAGCCTCCCTCCTCAATCTCGTTCGGATCACACCAGCACCAGCAGCCAGCCCTCCTCCCTCAACCACATCCATACACCCGACTGCAATTTCTGGAAGGAGCCTCGGCTTTTTATGCCCTCCGAGACATCCAGAAGTGTCAGTCAAAAACCTGGCGATGCCATTGGTGGAATGGTTCAAACAATTTGCATGGTCCCATCCCATGCCCAGCCCAAATGGGCAGGTCTAAAAAAAATAATAAAAAAATCAATACGACGTTTTATTGCTATAAAAAAACCCACTGCTGCGACTATTAAAATTCAGGCATTTAAAATAAATAAATTTCACATGTTTCTGTGGTGATTTGGTGTGTTTTTTGACCACGATTTCAAAAGAAAAATTGTGGTCGCCATTTTGGATCCCCCCCACCGCATGGCATGGCGAGACGACGAGGATGACCCCCCCCCAGCCTGGTGCAAGCAGCCCAGGACAGGAGAAGGGGGGGAAAGGCCGGGGACCCCCCAGAAACCACCCCTCTGGTAGGTGGCAAAGCCTCAGGCAGGCATATTTTCGCCTGCTTTTTTGGCCGGGAGTCAGTTTTTTTTAAAAAAAAAACATTTAAAAACTTTTTCTGTGCTTCGCATTGCGTGATCGCCACGATGCCACAAACGAAAACGAAAAACCCGACCAATTTTTTCTTTTTTCGGTTCGAGTTCGAGTTCTGACGGCTTAATTATTGTTACCGTTTCCCTTACGTAATGGAAACGAAAAATGGAAATGAAAACGAAAATTTTGCCGAGTCGTGCCCATGTCTACAGGTAACATATTTCTCCCCTTCTCCTGAAGCAAGCTGGGTACTCATTTTACCAACCTCGAAAGGATGGAAGGCTGAGTCAACCATGAGCCAGCCACCTGGGATTGAACCCCAAGTCGTGAGCACAGTTATAGCTGCAGTGCAGCCATTTAACCACTACACCACAAGGCTCTTCTTTAAGTGGCCACCTCAAGTTCAAGGAAGTAAAGACCAGAAAGTGTGTTGCAAGACCTTCTTCTTCATCATTCCCCAGTGCCAACAGTGCTTTGATCCTGCAAAGTTATTGTGCATGTGGTGATAGGAGAGGGTTCTTTCATTCACCTACTATTTCACCCTATGGGCTGAATCCAGTAGGAGTCCTGTTTAGAAGAGATCCAGTGGAAGGAACCATGTCTGAAGAAGAGGATTCTTGTCCTGTGGAGGCTTGCCCCCTGAGGAAGAATGTCAAGAAATCAGGTAAATTACCTTTTTTTTGGGGGGGGGCCTTAATACAAAAAACTTCCTCAAGCTTTTACAAGAGGAAGAAAGAAAGGGAAGCAGGCTCATCTGTATGTCCACGCTCAGGTGAAGGGGAACTCGACATCAGCTGTTCCTCTAAACTATTTTCCTGCATGATCATGCCCATTCTTGATGGGGTGAGAAACTTGGGACCCACCAGCTGTTTTTGTCTATAAATATTGTTATAACTCTGATACCATTGGCCCATGCTGCCTGCAGCTCATTAGAAATGTATTTTAAAAATCTTGAAGGGTTACGAGGGTACTCCATCTGTGTGCTAGATCATGCTTTGGAATCAACGGACACCCATCAGTACAACTGTATTTATGTCCAGTCAATCAACTACTGTAGTCAAAAACGTTATTGTTTATGGGTGTAGGCCATTACAATTTTGTCAAGGAATTAGCTGGGCTATGTAGTACTTTCTCAGATTTGTCTCAATGTTTACAAAGGTGTGCCTTAATATCAACATGAGATTGGCCCTGCAGAGCCAGAAAAGGCAAACTGAAAGAAGAGCAAACACATTGCAGCAGAGCTGATGGCGGCAGAACGTCTCATGAGAACAATCAGGAGGGGCTGAGGAGTATTGCTGTCTTGGAGAGGAAAATTACTGAATAAAGTCCTGAATGCTGATTGGGTGACATTGTGGAAGACGGGTGGTGACAAGGGATCCAGCTAGCAATTTTTTAAAATGCTTTGGTAACAGTACAATAAGTTTAAATTTGTTTTTAAAAAACACTCTTCAACAACATCTTGCTGTCTGGGGCAAGTGCATCTTTATTGCATAACACAAATAGACAGCAAAGAGAATGTAAAAACATTAAAACACTTGACAAGACAAGACATAAAACTAAATGCATTTAGGGTCACAGAATTTGGGTGATGCTAATAGTGGTCACAGAAATTCTGGACAACCAAATGGTCCAGAACACTTCCTTAAATACCCTTCAGCCTTCCATACCCAGAGTCCAGAATCTTCCACAGTAGTTCCGCTTTTACGGGAACAAGATCAAACCGGATCAAACCAGTTGGTTCCTAGCCATGAAGTTCCCTCCTTCCGTACCTCAGATGACCTCAAATTTATACATTTAGATCTCTGCAAAGTGACCAGACAAAACCCTCTATGAAATCATACTATGTTCAGAGACCTGCTTACCAATAAGACCATCTGCAAACACTTCCTCTTTCAGGTTCTTCTTCTACAGGAAGCTGTGGTTAGGCCTCTTTGGTTAAGGCTCCACAGATGTTAACGGACGTTACCTAAGTCTGTCTTGCCAGCTCTGTGAGCTCAGAGAATGCAGAACTTGTCAGCAAGCTGACATCCTTGTGCATTTAATATATACTGTGAATCAAAATAATGCTGTGATAGTTAACCCATTTAGAAAATACCTAAAATTTCAGACTTATCAGGTAGAAAGGGAAGCTTTTTTAGAATCAAAAAGTAGTGCTTGGTATATGGATTTTGCAGTCCTTAGAGAAATGATGCATAGAATCATTAGGTAGTTTTATTGTTTTAAGGATTGCTTTCCTGGCCAGCTCATATATGAAGCCATTATGTCTCGCCTTGGTGTTGCATTGATTTGAATTGAAAACTCACTTTTGTACCCCTTTTTAATTATTTTTAGCAGATTTTTAAAATATTTTACCAAGTTGTGATCCTTGTGGAAGAAGGGGCAAGTAGCTGAAGCAAGTGACTTAGCCAGAAGGGCTATGATGATAATGTTGGATATTTGGAATTATTCTACCTTGCAGGGTTATAGTAGTGTCTCAGAGTATGCAACCAAGTTAAGTTTTGGTCTTGTGAAATAAGTCAGGTTGGAAGCTAGATTCAGAAGTGTCTCTCTAGCATTCAGATGCATATCCTCCAGGGTTTTAACTAGCCGGAGGCTAAAAGGCAGTGTATTGGAGGGTGTAGCAGAGGATATTTGCCCAGTTCAGTGACCCAGTCTCTTTACAAATGTATGTATCATATAAAAGAAATTCCAACTTTTATAAGCATTGATATTTAAAAGTACTGTACTTGTTTTAAAATGTGCTATTCTTTACAGCACCTCCAACTGAACTAAGGACCTTTAAAATTGATGGCATTTGGGTTCTTGAAAATTTATGTTGCTCTTAATGATGACTATCAGCCTATCACCTTGAATGGTGTTTTTTTGCCCACCAGTTTCTCATACTTTAATGTAGAGGAGTCAAGTATGCATCCTGCATTAGTATGGCCAACAACCTCAGTGTAGCTCTATTCATTTGCTCTGAACTCAACAACCTTTGCCATTTTATCTTTGGTATTCTTAAAAAATTAACTGTTTTGTGCAATAAAAGGCTCTTTTTTTTTGCTCTGAGGAAAAGTATATTTCAAGTTCCTTTTTTGTTCTTCTATCTTTTTATCATATCCTCTCAGCAGCTTTGAAATCAATCACAAAAGTACTATGTAGTTCAGTACATTAAGAAGCATACTTCCTTTCAGCATTTAAAACCATAACTTAATATTCAAGTCCATTCTAAAAATATATTCTGTATATTTTTTTCCAAATGAATATATTCCAAATGAAACCCAAGAAATTCCTTCAGGGTGCAGTTCTCCAGTCACTACCTGGGGTAAGACCTACTGAATTGCGCAAGACTTACATTGCAATGAACATACATAAGAGATCTGTGTTAGTCAATAATAACTCTATGAAATAACATCTACTTTCACACCAACAGGACACATCAATCACTGTGGAAAAAAGGCCCCATTGAGATACTGTGACATGAAGGGCAAAATCCAAAACGAGTCCCAAAAAGAGACAATCTACTGAAATGAATAAGACCAACTAGTCACAATAAATTTATTTCAATTGCTTTTAGTGTATCTTTACAGAATCATTGCCAACCCACCCAATCAGCACAGATTTATGGTTTTAGATGTCAACTCCCAGAATTCCATGGGCATCAAGGCCAGCATCTCTAAAAGTAAAAACCTGAGTCCAAACACTAATCCACATAGCTCTAGTTTGAGATTAACATTAGAGATGGGCATGAAACGAAAAATGAAATGCTGCTTTGTCATTTTGTTAGGTAACAAATTACTTCATTGCCCAACGAAACGGTAGGACATGTTTTGTTTTGTCATGAAACACCATTTTTTCTTCTAGAACAAAATGATTCTTAGAGGAATCAATGGCAGGGGCATCCCATTTTGAGCTTCATAACTCAGTTCCCCAAACCCCAAACCTTTCCGAATTTCAGGGGGTTACCTTGAATCACTTTAAGAAGTTACCCCTGCCATTTTGGTGCTGAAACAGGGCTGGGACCAGTATTTGGGGGGGGGGGTCAGTATTTTTGAAATACTGATCCCACCCATGTTTTGCTCCAAAGGGGGTGACCCTAGGGGAAAAAAAACTCTTTCCACATCTTGGCTTCTGAATTTCCGATTCCAATTAGAAAGATTTTTGCCTCGGACACCCGCTTTGGAGCTTCATAATTCATCTGTGGCTTGGCTTCTGAATTTTCGATTCCAATTAGAAAGACTTTTTCCTTGGACACCTACTTTAGAGCTTGATAATTCATCTGCAGCTTGGCCTCTGAATATCCAGTTCCAATTAGAAAGACTTTTTTGGGGGGCACCTGCTTTGCAGCTTCATAACTCAGCTCTCTGGTCCCCAGACCTTTCCAAATTTCAGCGGGTCACCTATAATCGCGTGGTGAAGCTCCACTGCCATTTTGGTCATTTAGGACCCAGGGGAGCATAGTGTTTCATTGCATTTTGTTTCATTTCATATTGAAACTACTTTTAAAATTCATTACAAACAAAACAAAACAAAGCTACTACAGAAACTTCAAACTGCCCAGAGACTACTTGAAGTGGTATGGGGCAGTAGAAGAGCAGAACACTTTGCTTTTTGCTTTGATATGACACTGAAATTCAAATGAATTTTGAGAGCTTTAAAAAAAGAGAAGTATCCATAGCTGAAGGAAACTTTAAGGAACATTTCATAGGAAGGCTCTGTACATCTGTGCATTTAAGCTTGTCTTCATCACTTCATATGTTCATGGGAATGTTTGGAAAATGTTACATTTCAGGTTGCTTCCTCCAAACCTTGTTCTAATATTGAAATTTAAAAATTCTTCAAAAATGCCCAAGGAAAGAGTGAAGTTGACCTTGTGTTTTCGAAGCACTCAGGCAACCATTTAGGCCAAACTAAGCATCAATTTCATTTGGCCTAAATATAACCAACGTACTTGTCATTTCTCTTTAAAGAACAACAACGAAGTATTAGAAGGAAACATTGCTTGGTGTGAGGGATGATAAGCCCTCAGACTGGAAAAATGCTTTTATTTTTATTTTTACAAGCTAAGTTACCAAGTGAGCAACAAAAAGTGCTGAGGTGACCTCCTCTACAGTTTCACTAACTTTGCTGCTGTAAAAACACTTGGAATAAGTAGGGAAGGGTGGATAATAAAAATGTCCCCAAGTAGCAAAATGTCCAAGAATGCATAATTACAGATTCCTCAAGGACTTGTAAACTTTGCACATATTTCCAGGTTATATTTCACTCTAGAATAAGCAGCTAGAGGACCTTTTAGCAGCATATTGTCAGTGTTAAGAGCCATAAAACCTTTCAGATAATAATAGCCCAAAGCCATATGTATAATGTGTACTTTTTTACAAGATGCAAACAATGGCAAAAATCCACACAGAGAAGAATAGGCTGGAAAGCAAAGATATTTCATTTCACTTTAGGCCTTTTCCAAAGCAGTGGCATTAACGGGAGGATTTCTGTTCATTAGACAATTATCTGACCCGAGGCCACCTTGCTTTATCCTGTTAGGAGCAAAAATACATGAGTTCAAAGAGTTCATTGAAAGCATCAGAAAATGGCAGCTTCATTTTCATGGAAGAATGAAATGGCCTTTCTAGAGAGTATGCAAAAATGCAGGCCTTCTCAAGAATCCCTCTGAGTCCTAAGAAGGAAGTGGTGAGGAAAGGCAAACATCAATAATGTGCCAATGCTGGCAAGGCCATACCTTTATTAGGCCACAAAGCATTTCAAACAGTCAGCAAGCTGTCATGGACCAAAGCCACTTCTTCAGGCCATGCACTATTAGTGCAGAATTGTTATTATAAATGAGGAGGCTCCTTTTCCCCCAGCCAACCTTTCAAAATGGAGATGAGCCAAGGAGAAGAAGATAAAATTGAGGCAAACATCAGTAACAGTCATTCTTCACCATCACTCACTGAGGTCCTTTACTGACCAACAGAACCCTCAAGGGTTGCTTCAGCTCCGCGTGCCACTATGGTCTTATTTCTTTTCTTGGTCTGATCTTTTTCAACCTAGTCCAATAATTTTGCTTCCATCTTCCCTCATTTTAATGAGAAAAAAAATTAATATATTCCCTCTCTGTATAGGAAAATGTCAATGTTATTCTTTTCTTCAGATAGGTGCCAACCAATATGGGAGGATTTCTGTTCATTAGACAACTATATATATTTGTTCACTCAGGGCCTGAAGACAGAACAAAACAGATTTTCAGAACTGGTGAGTACCAGGAATATGATTTTACTCAGCTTTAATAATCTTGTCAGACCTGTCAGCAGACACTTTTATCCATGTGACATTTTAACAGGCAGCGAAGCCATGTTAGGCTAAGTAAGCTATAAAGCACTCAGTCCAAAATGACTGACATCAGCAAGCTCTCAGAGAGAGAGAGCAGACCATTTACAAATTCCAGAAAACATGGTTCACCAGCCATGAAGATTTGGTTGAACCATCCCTAAATCTTCAGAATAGCACTTCTGCTCTGCCTATGGCATGGAGAGTGGAGATGTAAGTCAAAACCATGAAACAGTGGAAATCACATTATCTCATTTGCTGAAATCCACTTGCCCTTCCTTTCTCAGCCTAAGCTAAGGTCACTGCATGCAGTATTTTCCCAACACAGAACTTCTAATCTCATTTCACTAATTCTTTAGTGAATACTACTGCTCTTAAGCTAGAGTTAATGGTTTTCCCCCACACATGCGGGCTAGTCGTATCCGACTCTAGGGGCGGTGCTCATCTCTGTATTCAAGCTGAAGAGCCATGTGCAAGTCTATGGCCACATGGCCAGTATGGCTGCAAGGAAACATTGTTTTACCTTCCCATTTTTTAATGGTGCTACCTATTTATCTACTTTCCTTTACAACCTGCTAGGTTGGCAGGAGATGGGGTTAACAGTGGGAGCTCGCTCCACTGTGTTGCACCCAGGATTCAAACTGCCGAGTTGCCAACTTTGCAGCCAACAGTTTTTGGAGCCTTAGTCAGCTGAGCCACCACAGCGGTAGTAAGAGCAGTAGTAACAACATTAATCAATAGATGGGAGGGAGGACAAATAGTGGAGGGAGGCTTAAAAGCACTGGAAGCATTAAAAGAGCCTCTCAACAGTATAGCAGACACACATATGGTAGTGATCTTTTTTCTTGTTAAAAAGGGCCTGTTAATTTGTTATGGCTAATAAGATGGAGTGCCTGCTTTTAGACTAGAGGATTCTTACCTGAGCAACATCTGAATCTCTTGCCCCATGGCACAGTGGTTAAACTACAGTTCTGCAGCCAAGACTCTGCTCACAGCCTGAGTGCTCTCCTGATGGTCTCAGGTAGCCATCTCCAGATTGACTCAGCCTTCCATCCTTGCGAGATCAGCAAATTCAGTAACCAGCTTTCTTGAGGGTGGGACAATGTGTAGCCTACCTAAACGTAAACCACCCAGATAATGGTTTAAGCACTATGGACCAGTATATCAGCTGCACACTTCTATCTCATTCATTCATTCATTCATTCATTCATTCATTCATTCATTCATTCATTCATTCATTCATTCATTCAGTTTCTATACCACCCCCTTAGAGGATGCTACACAACTTACAATAAACCATACACTAAAAGAAAAACAAACCACAATGGAATAAATACAACAAAAACTTTTTACAAAGTTCATTTGTTTTTGTTTTTTTCTGGTCCTGAAATAGCAAGCCTTTGGTTTCTCAGACAGCTATGATTATAAACAAGCATGCCAAAGATAAAGCTGGCTCTTTTCTCTCTCTCTGACTAAGCATCTAGAAATCTTATTTGGCTCAATGGTCCTAAAGTCAGGGAGAATTATTGCTCAATTGACAGCGAGCTGACTGCCTTTGATAGGATTATGTACATGAGATAATGATGTGTTTTTACCAGCTGGGATTTAAGGGAAAGACAGTGCTAACAGCTTTTCTACAGGAATAAGAAGGAGGAAGTCTCAAAATATGCATGATTGTGATAGAGAGTTAATGTGGACTCAGAAACAGAATATTTGTTTCCTTCACTAAGGGCCAGTTCAGATATTATGTTTTTATCTGCACACTTAAAATGATGGAATGTGAAAGGAAGAACTTATTTAACCTTACTTCCTCCTCATCTGTCCTGGGCTTCCCATGACAGCTATTTGGATGGAACTGGGGATGTGTTTTGTATGGCACATGAGTGAAACACAGTTTCTCCTAGACAAATACAAAAGTGGAACAGGTGATACCTTTAGACTACTAGAAAATTCACAAAAATGTTGCTAATGTTTCGGGGGTGAAACCCCCTTCCTCAGAGCAGTTCCTATAGGTTATAACATGGCAAACGCTGGATTTGCCAGGAGTTATTTCTTAGATGTAAGGTCCTTGGCAAGATGGGGAAAGAAGCCAGGAAGTTTCTTAGTTGAGGTTCAGAGCTTGGATTTCTTAGACTGCATCTGAAATGAAGGGAGGGAGATGTTTTTATTGCCCCAGTCTGAAAGTTGAGTCATGGCTACTGGACTTCTTTTTCTTGAGAGACAAAAATGTTTCACTGCTCATCCAAGGAGCTTCATCAGTCTAAATACTAGCTGTATTCAGACTGAGGAAGCTGGTTGAATGAGCAGCGAAACGTTTCTGTCTCTCAAGAAAAAGAAGTCCAGTAGCCATGACTCAACTTCCAGATAAAGTCACCTGGATGACTGAGAATCTTCACAGGCATATTGCCCCAGTTCTTCCAAAGAAATGTCACGGTTCACGTACACACATTCACAACTCACCTCAATGTGGCTCATTGAAGCCAATGGCCCCAGTGACCCATAGAACACTTTCCAATGAAAAAATAATATTAGGGCAATTTCAGTGGCAAAATATATAAAAACGTGTTGAAAGATGTATCAGGACCAGAACATGAGATGCAGTAGTTCCACATCTCATTTTCACATACAAGGGGAGGGTAATTGCAGAAATTAAGCAAAATTGCAGAAATAATTCAAACTGTGCAACACGTTGATGGCTGTTGGCTTCGCTGCAAGGACTTTTAAGGAAATAAAGTGCTGGCATGTTTATAAAAGAATATAAAAATCTGTCATTCAACACATACTGTATATTTTTCTTTGTCTTTCAAAATCAAAGGCCTTTTGTCATCAGTAGGGACAAGATTTTTTTAAAAAAGGATGGTTTACAAATCGAATAATTCTTCATTCTGAGTACTCTCCATAACAGTCCCACACCCCCCAACACCGAAATGTGGCCACCCTGGAGAAAATTCCTAGCTGGGAAGGCTTCAAGGCCTCAATTAGGTCTAACTCAATATTGGTTCTTTATATTAGAAAACATTCCCAGCTAGCAATGAGCCAACCTCCTTTCATCTCAGGAAGTTATGGCAGAGCCATTAAGAGATGTACCTTAGGCTGATACTTCACGTCCATCTCATCATTGTTCACGGTCCTGCTTGGGACCAGTACAAAGTAATCTAACCACACGTCCACTGCGGGATGAGGGGAGTTCATTCCAACCATGACCTCTGAACTGCGATTTAAGCGGGATGAGAGATTCCCTTTCCTGGCTTCCGGAATCTGCTCGTCACACTTCTCGTTCCAAGATGAGTGCCCATGAGGTAAGGCTTGTCACACAATGTGCCATTCTCCATCTAGTGGCAGGAGTGTGAAGTGCCATTCGCCAATACATTCCCTATGGAGTCAGCAATGCAGTGCAGAGAGATTAAAACACAAATGCCTCAAACTTAGCTCCGTAACGCATTAAAGGCGAGGCTTCAGAGAATCGAAACATCGAAAAACGGAAGGTCAGGCTGAAAAAAATGGAGAACAAAGGCATGGAATTACACATCTCAACAGTTAACGAGGGTGTGCGATAACAGTCATGCCAGTATCATTCATCATGCCTGTGCATACATGGGAACAGGGACAGAACCAGAAGAAGACCACATGACCACAACCAGCATCAACATGCAACGAACTTCCTCCCGGGATGAGAATGGATGTGAAGTAACCATCTTAGATTCAGAGCTAAAGAATAGGGGCTCCTTATCCAAAAGATGACAGGATGAGACCACATTATCTGCCCCCTGGTCACAAGCCAAGCATGGCTGGTGATATCTCTTTTGTGGAGATGTTTGTGGAGGGGACAGTTGGTCTTCTGTGGAGGGGACAGTCATTCAAGTCCCATCTCCATGCAGTACAGAAGCTACCTTAGCAGGGTGTGTCCCGCTCCGATCCTACATCATGAGAAAGAATAGAGGCACACCACGTACATATGGGAACTCTTCTAGAGCAATTCTAAGGGCTGTAATTGCTTCTGGGCATAGTCCGAAAGGTCTGTTCTTGCTAAAGTGTGTGTAAATTTCCCCTCAGAGGATTATGATTATCCTTAGAAACTGGAGGGCCCAAAGAGCTGCTAACCCATCCGTGACAGCAGCAGCTACAAAGCCTGGATTCATTAATGACTTGAAACTCAAATTACTGCATTTTGTTACACTTGATTTCAAATAGCGTGGAACATTATTTTGCAAATCATTATTAATAGAGTTCACCCTGAGTTTTGAAAGGCTGGAGCACTAAAGCAAAATACTAATTGAAATTTGACTTGTAATTTTACAGCGAAGTGCTGCCCAAGACTGGCCTTGCTATTGTGTGATTCAGGATGGATGTCATCACATCTTGTCACTCAGAAAGAGGTTTGTCATATGCAATGCAGAAATAAGCTGAACCGCACTCAAATTAACTTTTATCCTCTATACTATGGGGCTTTGAGGATGACCGTCCGTGCTTGCAAATGGGGGAACAAAGTGCAGGATAGACAGAAAGACAGTTTATGTTATGTATTTTGATAATCTTTTGTTATATTTGTAAATTTGTTTTTGGTAATTTGTTGTAACCCCCCAGAGTGCTCATGGCAGCCAGATGGGCAATAGAAAAGTATAATAAAATAAATAAATCAATGTCTGTGTATATGGTTTTGCAGGTACACACATTCACAATTAAAACCAAACAACAGGCCTGCACAATGTGTTGACTGTGCGCAACCGGTAGCCTGCGGAGTCGTCAGAAGTCACACACATCCCAGGTCCCTGCCAGCCTTCTGACCTACCACCAACAGTGTTCAGGGGGGATTTTTTTCCCTCCCACCAACCCGGATGCTTGGTCTGGATTTCTACCCTTATCAGGCCTTCTACTGCCGCCATGCCACAACCCCTCACTCGGCTCCTCTGTAGGAGACTCCGCCCTGCACTCAGGGCATGTGCATTTCTCAAAGTAGAACACAGGAAGGTGTGGTGCTTCAGAAAGTGGACTGTGGGGACTTGCGGCGGCTGAAGGTAGACTGTGGGCTGCTCACAGTGGAACAGCCCTGACATACAGTATATACCTTGTACTGATAATGGCCTGGGAGTCTGTTATCCCCAATGTAAGCTCTAAGGATCAATGCTTGGATGGTAGGCTACACTTTGCTTACCCCCTGTTGATTTCTTGATTTCTTATATTTACATGCTACCCATCTATCCAGAAACACTGGAGCTTTGCAATCATGTGAATTGCTTTTGCTCTGGATTCCAAGTGCTGTAGGTTCCTGCCAATCTTGCTTTATACTTAGCACCAAGCATTAAAGGGCACAAACGTATATGTTGGTAGGGCCCCCTTATCCGCAGATTCAGCATCTGCTGATTCATTGAGATGCAGTGAGCTTGGTTCCCTTCCATTCTTCTGTGCAGACTGATAGAATAGCCTCATATCCTATTATTGGAAAAGGGGAGATAATAAGGTGATCTAACCCCATGACATCACATGACATATAATGAAACTGACATGGGTACAACCATGATAGTCCAAGAGCCAAATTGCTAAAGACAATGGCTTTAATCCAATGGCGAGTCCTTACTGATGTAGCCCCATTGAATACGTAGGAATTTTGTTTAGTCAACAAAATCTAAGGTACATTTAAGTTACATTCATTCAATGTGAATTGAAAATGAAATTAATAATGAAATTGGATTTCAGACAGTATGTCAATATGGTCTAATTTCTTCATTTTGCTGTGGGAAGAACATAACAGATACACTTGATTCTGCCTGAACCTCTTTTCACTATCACAGTAACAACATATAGGACTAGAAAGAGAATAAGACAAACAGATGCCATATGTTATAGTGTCACCAGCAGCAGTTTCCAATAGGTTTTGACTGAGACTAACAAAAGGACTAGACACCAGCAATTCTGTGAGAGGAATTTATTGAAACTAACAAAAGCACTAGACACAGTACTAGAGGGGAAAATGTTCGGGCTGGAAATCTTTTGTTCTGGATATATATTCAAATGCCACCAATTTCAGAGTTTCTCCAGCTAATTTCATGGAGACCCCTGCTGATGAGTCTAATCACCTTTTAAGGCAAGCTTTGTGCTACTTAAAGCTGATTGCTGACAATTTTATTATTCATCTTCCAGCTGCTTCAAAGACGATCTGAAAAACGGTTGCTTGATGGAATTGATAGGACCTATGGAGCTTTGCTATTTGCTTTGCATATCATCTTTCCAATACATGCTTTCCCTAATCTGCCTATGACAGCAGCTTGTAAACGCTTTCGAGTTGATCTGCTTTTCTTTGCAAATTAACAATTGGGTCAAAGTGTGTATGCAGCAGTGTGTAGGATAATGCCCACCAGAACATAATTACTGCAAACTTATCTTCGCCCGCCCCCCACCAAAGTTCATCTAACAAAAAGCAGATAATGCAAGCTCTCAGTTATAGGGGGGGGCGGTGGCAGAAAAGCAAATAAAGCAATGAATGGGGAAAAGGGCTCCTCATTGACTTCAGCAAAACCCTGAATTACTAATTGAATTGGCCTGATTCAGACTGATTTGTAGGCGATCCAGACTGAAGCAGAGTGGCCAGATTTGATTCTAGGGCAAAGTGAAGAAAATTTGAAGTTTCAGATCTGGAGTGCATTTCAATTTTCATGCAGCAGAGCTCATTCTCTCTCTCTCTCTCTCTCTCTCTCTCTCTCTCTCTCTCTCTCATGATTTTTTAAGCAAACATTAATGTTGCCTGCTATGCACGCCCTTTAAGCAGTTGTCAGAAATTAACCTTGAAGTTCTGCCCTACTTCCAAATTTCATATACGGTACATCAGTGGAAAATAAAATGCGGTGGTACCTTGTATAAAGGAATTGATTCGTTCCAAATGAAATTATGTTAAGCAAATTTTCCTTTATACAAATTTCCCATAGGAATGCATTGAAAACAGAGCGATACTGTTTTTAGGTTGTATGGATTCTCCCCATAGGCAATTATGTTAAGCAAATTTCCCCTATCTCCAGTATTTTTATGTTGTACAAATTTTATGTTATACAAGGGTCCACTGTAAAATTTAAAAAAAAATGGCAGACACGTTGATTTTCCAGTGCAAATCAATGGAAAACTGGCAACATGAGTTTGCAGATTAATCTAGAATTGTGGCACAAATCAAAACCAATGAGGCATAGGTTGAACCAGAACCTATTTCAAAGCCCTGAAATCTCTGAATTAGGGTGACAGGGCAGAGCCCTACTGCAAATATGGACCCACAAAATAAGCAGTATAGCTGATTGTGTGTAAGAAGTATGGGGGCGGTGGAAACTCATGCTTAATTTCATGGCCTATGTCCCAAATTTTTTAAGGTTCTTTGTTCTTTGTATTTGTTTGGAATACTTTGAGTTTTTCCACCTTTCCATGTAGAAATTCACATATGTAGTATATTTTCCTCAGTATTCAAAATTTCTGCATGTATTTCCAACTGACTAAAGTATATCTATGCAATATGCATGTATTCCAACTGCACATATTCTACCCAATCACAGTTTTAAATTCACACCAAGGTTTCTATGTCTTTTATTCCTCCCACCTTTCCATGCCGTATAAATGTGTAAATTTTTGAAACCAGTTACAAGGAATAAAATGGATGCTTCAGTCAATTACTGTACCTTCCATCCACAATAAGAAGTTTACAGGCCTTCAGCTGGAACCTTCTGATGGAAGTTCTATTTATACTTCTTAGTAGTTGGAACAGACACATATTGAATCATAGACTCATAGAGTTGGAAGAGACCTTAATGGCTGTCTAGTCCAACCCTCTGCCATGCAGGAACCCCCATCACAGTACTCCCGACAGATGGCTATCCAATCTCTGCTTCAAAACCTCCAAAGAGGGAGACTCCACCACCCTCCGTGGCAGCATATTCCACTGCCGAACAGCTCTAACTGTCATGAAATTCTTCCAAATGTTTAAACTGAATCTCTTTTCCTGTAGTTTGAGACCATTGCCCCGCATCCTAGTCTCTGAAGCCATGGAAAATAAACCAGTCCCTTCTTCAATGTGACATCCTTTCAAATATTTAAACATAGCTATCATATCCCCTCTCAGTCTTCTTTTTGAAAGGCTAAACATTCCCAGTTTCCTAAGCCTTTCCTCATAAGACATTTCCTCCAGATCCTCAACCATCCTGGTCACCCTCCTCTGCACCCGCTCGAGGTTGTCAATATCCTTTTTAAATTGAGGAGCACAGAACTGGACACAGTACTCTAGATGGGGGCCCTCTCCATCAACACCGTCCCTTTAGTCACATAAACATAAATTTAACCCTATTTCTTGACTGACATGGAGGGAGGGGAACAACATGAGCATGTTGGTACTTCAATGGAGGAAGGGTGACTTAATCAGTCCTCATGCCCTTCAGATGACTGATTTTTCATTCTGTGATGAGGTAGGCTGCTTAAAAGCCACAAGGATGCAAACCTTCCCTTCTTTTCCCATCCTCCACATAGTTCATGGGGAACTGAGCCTCTCTTGTGTAGAAAATCAGTAAAAACTTGCCATATTCCATATAAAAGACATTCAACTGGAGATCTCTTGTGAGGGAAATCAATGAAGACATATCCCTAGCTGCCTAGATGCCCTAAGCACATCCGATCTCGCTTGATTTCGGAAGCTAAGCAGGGTTGGCCCTGGTTAGTACTTGGATGGGCGACCAGGGAATACCAGGTGCTGTAGGCACCTGGAGTAGGAATAGGCAAGCCACTCCAGTACTCCTGCCAAGAAAACTCCATGGACATGGAGTCACATAGAGTCAGTCACAACTGTAACGACACAACACACACACACTCTAGGAAAACCACAATGTGTTGCAACTTTCATTCTGCTACAGTTGCATTTTCTTTTTCATGCCACACTAGCCTCTTCCCCTCTCCCTGCAATTTCACCCCAGATATTACATTCAGGTGAAATTTTGTGGCAAGTCTATTTCAATGATTTATATTGAAGAACACTTTTATTAAACAACAAAGCCTTATAGGACTGCACGGGTTGTTTTGCCTAATTATCATAGAAATATTAAATCAGTTGTCAGCAGTTAAAACATTGCCTTTCTTCTAGTATAGATTTTCCCTGAAGAGCACTGAATTAGCTTTCTTGTTGTCTTAATACAAAAGAACACAAAATCTATACTCTAATTTATGAGCAAAGGATAACAATAATAAGACTTACTTCTTGTTTATAAAAAGCCATTGTGTCTCTAGGCCAAAAAGTACTTTTGTGACTACAGTAGGTTTAGCCCTAGTGATGCAAATTCAAAAGGCTGTGATTAATTTGAGTTTATTTTATTAGGCCAATTCCTTACCTATATATCAGTATTTCCAGGTGAAAGAACTCTGAAGGCATTGCTATATTACCATGTGTTGGCTCATCAATAAAACCCCTACCTTAATGTTTGCTAGGACAGATATTCAGCCCTGCAGCCAGAGTTTTAAATTCATTCATTCCTGGACATAATGGGAGTCTTTGGCAACATCAAAGGCATAACAACATTATCTTTTTCATGCCTTTTATCATGCAGCTAAAATGACTGTTTAATGGTGCTGTCTAAGAGGATTCAGATTTGGCTTGTTGTCTAGGATATTAGCACCTAGAATGGCATGGGAGGGAAACATGGGCTAGCCATGTAAAGAAGCACAACAAAAGTTGGCCAATGTGTTAACTCTACTAAATCCATCATTAAATGGCCACAGATGATTCAAATACAAACATTTTATCTTACCTATGCATATCTTTTGTGGCTGAAATATGTCTTGCTACTGGAATTCCAAGCCATCCATTGTTTTCCATTTAGCATCCAGCCTCTGCTTTAAAAACTCCAAAGAAGGAGACTCTACGACCCTCCATGGCAGCATCTTTCACTGCCGGATAGCTCCAACTGTCATGAAGTTCTTACTAACTTTCAAATGGAATCTCTTTTCCTGTAGTTTGAGAGACCACTGATCCGATTCCTAGTCTCTGAACCCAAGGAAAACAAATGTGCTCCCCTTTGTTTAAAAAGTAAATAAATAATTCAGTGATCACCATTACATTAATAGCAGTTCATTTAATGCCATCCTGTGTCCTGATTAGCCACGGTCATTTCATTTTGGAAGTGATTTGATTCTGAAACAAAATGCAGGAGCTCAGCTGCTGTTTGGAACCAGACCAACCCTCCGGAATCCCTTACCTTGCTCAGGGCTCACGCAGGGCTAAGCTCCAATGAGGAAGAAGCCTCTGACATCACCTTTCTTTCTCCCTGGCACTGGCCAATCAGACAGGGAAGGGGGATGATGCATTTCCCTGCACAGCCCCTGATTGGCCAGTGCTAGAGAGAAAGAAAGATTTTGTTAGAGGTTTCTTCATTGAAGTTTAGCCCCGTGTGAACCCAGAGCAAGGTAAGGGATTGTCTGAGTTCATTCTGGAGGGTTGGTGTGGTTCTGAACGCCAGTGAGGTTTCCGCATTTTGTTTCAAAACGGGACCACTTCTAAAACAAAACACCCATACCTAGTCCTGATTATACCTTTTTTTTCTGCTTAGCTCTTCTGCAGATTTTGAAACAGTTCACATGCTTCAATGAAATTATCCCAGGTGTAGAACGTAGATGGGAGTGTGGAATATTTACTATGGACTGAATTCAAATATTACTTCAAGAAATAGTAAAATAAGTAGTATTTACTTAGGAAGTAGAATGAAGAAACTGATATCTTGAAACATTGTTCTTTTTATTTATTTATTTATTTATTTATTTATTTATTTATTTATTTATTTATTTGTTTGTTTGTTTGTTTGTTTGTTTGTCTTTTTAATAGATAGTCTTTCTCCCAATAAGGAGATTCAAGATGAATCAGAGAGTTAAAAAATAATTAAAACCATAGTGAGATATACACTAAAACAAACCATAAAACCAATTAAATGCATTGCATAGTGAATAGAGGAAAAACATTAAAAACTGTCTTGACAAAAATGGTATTCAGGGACTGAGATATTCAGAGTTATTTTAATTTTATTATTTAAATACAGAGTTAGTTATCATGGTTTTATTGGTTTTAAGATATTTCTTTGTATATTATGCTGTATTGTGTTTAATGTGATTTAGTATGGGTGTATTGTGAACTACCCAGAGTGTGCATGCGCTGTGAGGTAATGTACAAATTGAAATAAGTAAAATACATACATACATACATACATACATACAGTTGCAAAGTTAGAAATGGTGTTTTGTTTTGTTTTGTTTTGTTTTGTTTTAATCAGAATTATGCAGCAAATTCTCTGAGTTAATAAGACAGTGACTAAATCACTTGTGCACTTCTCCCTGTGAAAAGGATGAACTATTATCTTCTGCTATCAGCTCAATGGTTCTGCACAAATTTTGTAACTTTACTCAAACTTTTATGCAAAATCCTTGCTGCTTCAGTGTGTGGGCTTTTAAACAACCCAGAACATCAGATGGGTTCTTAGTACCTTTATTAACAGCCAACTGGTCTTTCCATGATTGCTTTCTTTTGTGTGTGTGGTTTGAATCTTAAAGGGACAGAGACTTGTATTGTGTAGGCTATTCCACGGAAAGTCTGCGTAAATTGCAGAATCCTTCATGGGAGGAAGTACTTCTGGTCTTACTCTCATCCTGGTGGTGAGGAATCTTGTACAGCCTAGACGTTTGTCAGTCTAGGTGACAATATATGAAGACTGAACAAATGGACAAAATAAGTGCATTTAGGGAGTTTTCATTCCTCCATAGTGGACATAAGCAGTGTTTGCTAAAGCACATGCCCAGATTGCCTGTATCTCTGTCAGCTCTTATAGTCAAGGACCTTTGTTGTTACTGTTGTTGTTTTGACTTATATTCTACACTCTAGTGCCAGGGCATTACAATAACCCCCTGCCTGTTGCAGCGGTTAGGGACACACCCAACCTGCGATGACTGAAAATCTGTGATATGCGGATGTAGGTCGGGTGGGGCCAGGGGGGTGGGGGCAATCAGATCCCCCACCACCGCTCACCCGGGCTGCTCCAAGACTTCTGATCCTCTGCTGCCACTCACTTGGTCAGCCCGGTCGAGCATCGTTGGGGGATCTGATCTACCACCGAGCTGGAGCCTGGGGCTTGGGGAAGGGAGAAAAGGTTTTAAAAACCCGGGCTCCAGCTCATTGGCACTGGGATGGGGAAAGAAACGTTTTTCTCTCCCACCCCAGTGCTAATCAGCTGGAGACCCAGCATGTACTACGGTCCCACGATATAGCGGGACTGCAGTACATGAACTGCAAAATGGCAGGGGGTTACTGTATCTGGGTGGTTTTATGTACATATGCACAAATAATATGTTATGTAATTATGCATATAATTATGCCTTAAGTACCCACAGTGCAATTATCTGCATAATTTTGCCTTTCCACCAAAAACATAGTGTGTGACACCTTCAGACAAGGTACCTAGACGAGGCTGTCAGTCCACTCCAGACAAAAAATGTATGCAGAATGAGTTGTTGTGTTACTACCACAACCACCAAGGGACTTATTACCTCAGGAGGTGGCAAGTGCTCCAACACTGGAGGCATTTGAGAGAAATTTGGACAACCATCTGACAGATATCCTTTTACTTTGCACCGAGTAGGGAGTTGGATTTGTAGGCCCCTTTCAACTTCACTCTTTCATAATTCTTTGATTCTACCACTGCTGCATGAGGAGAAAGATGACAACTGCGATGTTCAAGAGAAAACTGCCCCTCCACCTCTGCTTCCTGAAGCAGTAGCCATTGCCAAATGGAAGAGCTGATCCTGAGCATGAAAGAAAAATCAAGATCACTCTCCAAGCTGGAAGCTATATTATAATCCAAGACTGAGACAAAATCAGTATGTGTTTCCTTTAATTATAAATTATCCCACAAAGGTCTGCCCCTGTGAAATATGCATTTGATCCTGCCAAATGCTGAAAATCCACAGCAGGTACCAGTGATATAGAATTATTCTGTGCTTTTAAATTTTAAGCTTAAGAAGTCCGATTAGGAGGTGATCTGATCAAACACCTGCCTCCATTAAAATGCACATCCAGATGCCTACACAACGGTTACATCAAGGACAGGCCATGTGTTATGTGCAATGTTGAAAATGCTGATTCAAAACAACATCACATTACTGGGGCTGTGCAGCAAGGGGACAAATCCAATATCTTCTTCATCTACCAACAAATGGCATTTTCACTGATAAACTTAACAGACTCTAAGCAGACAGATTCCTTTGCTTCAACAACACACATACATACAGTATCCATCCAGATGTGCAGTTCCTATCTTCAGCTGGAAGCATGGTATGCAGACAGGAAACATCTTTCTCTTTCTTCTGAATGCATATATCCCAAGCATGACTGATCAGTGAGTAGGGGACGCAGGTGACTACCAGAGTCTCTTTTAGTCAGAAGTCATTCCAAAAAGCCCAAGGATAGATAATGCATGTGAGAGGAGGACAGCAGGATACAGCCCATCAAACTTTCAAGAGCAGGAATGAGGAGGACTTACTAATTACCATGAAAACACTAGTCAAAATCCTTTTGTGCAACTGATTAGGCATAACTCCATGCTATGCCTGTGACATCTTTCATACTGCCTTGGTAGAAGAGCTATCCATGAAGCATTTCTGCCAGACCATTGTGCGATTGGTTATGTCACAATTAATTTGCTTGTGCTGGGTGCTCCTGGCATGTCCAATTGCAGCTATACTTTGAATGCCAAGTGTAATGCCCTTTGATGTTACACCTGCAGAAACTGTAAGTCACTTAGGCCATGGTCTCACTAAACTTTTCTGCGCATCTTAATTTGATGCATAGTTTTTTTTTTTCGGGCAGCCATGTTAGTGTCCTGTTGACAGGGTTGTATTTTACTGCTTGTGCCCATCTCTACTTGCTTACTGCACATCTTTTCCCCCTTTCCCCTTTTTTCTAAGTCTCAATTGCAGGAAGTGGCAGGAAAAGGGGTACAAAGCTAATTACTGCTTATTTTCTGGGGTCGCACCTCGCTAGAGTACCAAAGAACTGCACATCTTTAAGGGAAGTTTCTTAAACCAACCCCTAGAGGTTGGTTTAAAAGACTTCAGTGAATGTGTGCTTCCGGGGGCGTGGTCGGTCAGGGCACCAAATTACTTCCCTTCACAGTTAGGATGCGATCTTTTACTGTGCAGTTCGTCGCAGCAAAAATGCACAGAAAACGCTGGTGAGACCGTGGCCTTAGATTATTTCTGACTCACCAATGGTAGAAATACCTCACTCTACAACAGGCATCTTTCACTATTCCTGAGGCTGTAATATAGCTTAGAGTCCCAGTCAGGTAACATGCATAGTGGTGTCCCATGACAGGAGGGGACAACTTGGGGAAATAAGCAGAAGGAACATGCCAGGGGAGGGAAACTTTTGCTAATGCCATCCTCCATCTGTCATCTGAGGATGGTTGCTTCACACTGACTAATAGTAGATTTAGCCCAAGTTATTTCCAAGAAAACGTAGACTAACTAAGATATAGAACATTAGCAGCCATTGTCTTTCCAGAGATAAGCCTGCAATACATTACTTTCCCTTTTAAATGCAACTTAATAGCTCCATCCAGTGTTTGCGAAAGGCATATTCTTGTCAACAAAGGTAAGACATGGAGGGCTAGTGAAGGGGAGACAAATTTGATCATAAAAGATGCTTGGTTATATATTTGGTTGGAAATAGAGAAGGAAACTCGAGGAAATGAGGTATCTATTGATCTGGCTGCCTACAATATAGCACTGCAGAGATAAGAAATTTAATCATGGCAGCAATGCCTTTGAATAGATTAAGCTCCAAATGCTTAGGGATATTGATCTGACTACAATATCCACATTTAAGCTATCTCTGGTAAATATATAATTCACTCTGTTTTACAATCTGCTACAAAATTTATTTGAACCTAAACTCAAACCTTTAATCATTATATCCATTATAAGAAGGATCACTAAGAATATTTGAACTTTGTGCACTTTCTAAGTTAAAAAAGAATCCTTAAAGACAGTGAAGCAGAAAATACAATAACTTTTAAACCTTTTCTGAGGTAATTGTTGCCTATACTGACCACTGAAGACGATCATTAACCTAATTAAGCAATCATTACCCAAATAAAACCCCCAAGGAATCCCATTTTTGTTAAACTGACATGAGAAAGATTTAGAAGACTGCCCCTCCCACCTCATCCCAGCATTACTAACTTGAGATTAAAAGTGGCTTGTCCTTTTTTAAAAAAAAATTGCTAATGCTAATTAATATTTCCAGCTGTGTTGAAACACATGGCCCTTTTTCTTTCAAGATTTTCAGTGATCATGCCAAATGTGCTTTCTTAGTCGCCTCCATTGCTCTTATTTTCCTCCAGAGAAGTCATGATGTTTGGGAAACCTGACTAGCTCGTGCATTTATGATCTTACCTGGTTCATCTTAGGACCCCTGGCTAAATGTGAAGGACCACCTATAGACTTGGGGAGGAAGATATCTGGTTGTGGGGTCAGAGGCTGAGCCTTCAGTTTCCTACTGTGCCTTCCTGACAGGAGCTGGACTCCATGTTCCATAGGAACCTTTCCAGCTCTGCAGTTCTATGATGATTGCCTATTAAAAAGAAGAACACCCAGGAACCCATAGAGAAGGATCTTAATTGCCTCACATTAGGTAGTGTTTCCACCATGCCACCCCCAACTCACTGGCTTCACTTAGTCTTGGAAATGGTGGAAGATCGGTCCTGGTTCTCACCTAGAATGGAAGATGAACATCTTGTAGAGGAGTTCACGGGATGAAGTGCAAAACCAGAAAGCCTGGAGACCTGCTAGCAATGTGAACTAAACAATCAGAAATAGGCATGAACCAAGCTAGCAGCTGGAAAATCCCACAAACAGGGTTGGTTCATGGTTCACTTCATGGTTCACTTCATGCACACCATTTTGTGCCCATCTCTCTTACTAATAGAGTGGTACCTTGTATAAAGGAATTAATTCGTTTCAAATAAAATTATGTTAAGCAAATTTCCCTTTATACAAATTTCCCATAGGAACGCATTGAAAACAGAATAATCCCTAATTGTGACCATTTTATGTTGTACGGATTTGCCCCATAGACGATTAAGCAAATTTCTCCTATCTCTGGAATTTTGTATGTTATACAGATTTTATGTTATACAAACTGTTTGGTATACGAGGGTCCACAGTACTCCCTCACACTCTCTTATGCATGGTTGCCCCTGAAGCCAGTACAGAAACTTCAGCCAGTCCAAAATGTAGTGGCCAGACTGATTATAAGTAGAGATGGGCACGACTCGGGAAAATGACGTTTTCGAGTTGTCGTGTGTCGGAGGCAGCCCGTGTCGGCTCGTTTCCGTTTTTCGCGAAAATTCGCAAAAATTAGTCGGTTCGTTTTTTCGTTTTTTCGTTGTCGTTATACTGGTTTTTTGGGGGGTAGCGGGCTCCTGGAGGCACCTCTGTGGGGTGGGTGCCTCCGCCGGCCCGCTATAAAGGGAGAGTGGGCTCCTGGAGGCACCCGTGGGTGCCTCCTATCCTCACCCACTAGGAAGGGACAGCAGCAGCAGGCTCCAAGAGACCCCTCAACATGAGGGTCTCCCCTCTTCACCTGCTGCTGCTGCAAAATGGCATGCATAACCATATGGTTATGCATACCATTTGCAGGCAGAGACCTGCTCAAGTACCTGATCCCCTGGTACGAGAGTGTGTCGCACCTGCCATGTCCCACAAAGAAGGGAATCGTACTTGCGTGTAGTGCAATGCAAGTACATCTGGCTATGGGCTAAGGTGGCTTTAGTCCAAGGGCTAGGGTTAGGCTAATGACGGGTAAGGTTATGGTGGGCTAGTGGGTTGCACCTCTGGGTGCCTCTCTGACCCACTAAGAAGACAGTCTGTGACGTATGGGTAAGGAGTCAAGGATTAGGGTTAGCGGGTTAGGGGGCTAGGGCAAGTTTTAGGGGGCTTTTTGGCACATCCCAGAAGTCTCCATGGCCAAGTGGCCATGCGATTGGTGAGATGGCTCCAAAAATTTGCATGGTCGTCCCCTCCCACATGGCTGGCCAGGCCACTGGGCCAGCCCATCATTGCACACTGCGCAGGTGTAAAAAAAATAAAATAAAATAAAATCAATGGAGGACACAGGAGGAGAGGAGAGACATTTTGTTGCAAGAAAAAACCCACTGCTACTGTGAAAAATCTGGCAGTTCATATATTTCCGTGTGTTTCTGTTGTGCTTGTGTGTTTTTGGACCACGATTTCAAAAACAATATTGCATTCGCCGCCCCATTTTCGATCCCCCGCCCGCACCACATGGCATGGCGACGAGGCGACTCGAGTCCAGCTGCCCAGGACGGGGGGAGGCGGGACCCCCCCTCCAGACCAGAAACCCCCCCTCCGGTAGGTGCCCTACTGAGTGAGTGCCCTTAGTCAAGCGGGCATTTTCCGCCTGCTTTTTGGCCCGGGAATGGGTGGGGGGGAGACCCGGGGGAGAGTTTTAAAAAGTTTTTTCCTGTGCCGCCTGTGCCGCTTGGTTGCGCTTTGGCGGCCGGCGGCGAGACTGGGCTTTTTGCGGCGGGCGAGTCCCACCACCACACCAGAGCATCCCAGGACGGAGGAGGGGGGGAGGCCGGGCGGGGACCTCCAGAAACCACCCCTCTGGTAGGTGCCCTGAGGCACGGCAGGCATTTTTCCGCCTTTTTGGCCGGGAACCGGGCTTTTTAACTTTTAAAAACTTTTTTTTTCTGTGCCGCTTGGCATCGCGCGCGATCGCGCGATGCAAGTAACGAGCACGACAAATCAGACCAAATTGTTCGTTCGTCGGTTCGAGCTCGAAGTCTGGCGGAGTAATTCCCGTTTCCGTTTCCGTAGAGTAACGGAAACGAGTAACGGAAACGGAAACGGAAATACCGCTAAGTCGTGCCCATCTCTACTGGTCATTGTCTAAAAAGGACTTTATAGTCAAGGAAATTGATATTTGGCAAACCTTCTCTCACCTTTCTCCCACTTCCTGCAGTCCTTAATGCTAAGAACTTTAACACCCAAGAAAGCCAAAACAGCTTACAGGCAGAAGAGAGCTTTCTTGATTATGGCCCTTCCCTCTGAAATAAGCTTTCTACAAAGGTTCAACAAGCACTGCCGGTCTCAGCTTTTAGGAAGCTAATTAAGACATCTCTTCTTCTAGTGAATATTGAGCCAAGATTCTCAAATTGATTTATGTAGTTCTATTTAAAGGTAGCTTCACTGCTCTTAGTGACAGGGTTGGTTGCATTTTTAAATTTTTTTTTGCATTTATTCCATTGTGTTTTTATCATATGATTTGTTGTAGGTTTTGAACTGCCCAAGAATGATAACACTAGTGGAGTGGTATGGAAGTGGAAAGAAAGAAAGAAAGAAAGAAAGAAAGAAAGAAAGAAAGAATGAATGAATGAATGAATGAATGAATGAATGAATGAACTAGTAAAATTCACTGCTCAAGAGCTCATGGAAGGTCTGATTTGCACAGGTGGCTTCTTACAACTCTAATGCTTAGAACTCCCTTCTTAAATTGTGCTGGATGACATCCCATTGTATAAGCTGTCACATTCAATAGTTACCTGTCATACTGGATGACACACTCCAAGTTTGAGGCTCAGCAAAACATACAGCATTGAGTTAGTATATAAGGTGTACATTTTCCAGAAGTCTAACTAAAGAGAAGGTTTGCCTATATTTATTATTTTCAAGAAGTCATTTGCATTTTCAGAGGCAGGAAATATCTACCTGCAAAGTGTCATGTTTGTACAAAATAAAAAGAACACAAAAGTGGCACTTTATAATATGTGATTTATATTATAGCTGCACAGGATAAACTCAGCTAAGGGCTATAATACAAAATCTGATGAAATAATATCAGTCACAAGTTCACAACTTCTATCAAACATAATGTATATGCATCAGATACAGTACAGGTGCTACTTAAAAATACATTTTAGAATTTTAGGCAAATATCCATGAGGAAATTGATCACACACCTAAAGCAGGCTTGCTGGTACATTGGACAGAAAGCAGAACACATTAAGAAACAAAGATGAATAAATATCATCTGAGGAATTGGCACGGGAATTAGAAATTATGCAATAAATTTGCTTTTAAAAAAACACCAAAAACTTGTTCATTATTTCTGCACAAGAACACAACAGTGATCTTGTGGTGGCAAATCAAATCAACATTTTACAAGGCAATTCTAAAAATAGGGATAGCCCAAACAAAAAAATTATAACTTTGAAACAAGGCTTCAGAATCATACCTGACACAAATATACAGTCTTTGAAAAGTTTGGGCAAATGGCTTTCATCTTATGAGTTATTAAAAGTTTTTAAAAAGTTTTACCCCCTTCTGTATAAAAACACATGACCCTAAACAATTCTAGACTTAAAATAAATTGAATAAATTGAAAATATTAATCTTGTTTACTTTGAAAGAGACTGTATGTCTTGTCTCCTTTTTTATTTGGAAAAAGGCCAGGCTTCAGGGACTGAAATATTAATCATTATAAAAGGACTTTTCAAAAGGGAAAAACAACCACTTTGTTATCAGATTGAGCATTCATAGAACAAGCTTGTTAACAAGACTGAGTATTCCAAATAAATACAGTATTGTAGCTTCATAGGTTAGGAAGGGAAATGTTTGAGACCAATGAAAGTTTACAAAAACCATCAAAAGATAGTCCTTCTTTGAAGAGTGGAAAAAAAAACAGCAGGCTTCCTTTAAAGAAAGTAATGGAATGACATTCTTCTAAAAAAGGGGAATATTTTGTTACATATATCCAGGGAGTTAGCATAGAATTATGAAAGATATATATTCAAAATGTTAATGCATTGTGAAATCACAGTACTCAAGAGAGGATGTGGAATACATACAAACAACTAAACAAACTCAATCTGTTAAATCATATACTCTGTAAAATAGAATATAATAATTACAAACAACCTTTTAAAGTAAAGGCCAATAATGGCAATATTTGTTTACAGAATACATTCACATTCACCTTTTGAAATGATAAAAAGGGGAGAGGTTGGAGTTTGCAAAGGGATATCATGGGAAACCAAGGTCAAACTCATTCATACTGTGCAAAAGAATGACAATTTCAAATGAGTTAAGAGATGCAAACTCATGAGTTCAGGAAATATTTCAGCTGGTACTAAGCTTGTTTGTGGACGCAATGCAACATCCAAATTTACAGTTGTCTATGTCTGTAGTGCATAGTGTTGGAAAGGTGAATTCCTTTTCCTAGTGAAAATAAAAAAGAAAGAAAGGAAGAAAAAGGAAAGAAAGGAAAAAGGAAAAAGAAATGAAAAAAGGAAAAAGAAAAAATTAGAAAATTTGGTGCATCTCTAAAAATATTGGTAATCAATATTAAGACTGTGTAGATCTGTATAACTCCTCAAGATTCTCAGATTTTCACTCCAAAGAAGCTGTGAGAGCTGTGATCTGCTCAAATAACTTTTTATGTCTTTGAATTTTTAAAGCAGATCTTATGTGTGTGTATTTCTCAGGTGGGCACATTATTGTATAGATGCACCCTTTGACTCCCATATGGCTTGTATGCATTTAAAATTGTATACAATTTTCTTCACACATTTTCAACTGTGCATATGTTTGTAGCACGCACTACCTTGCTTTTGCACAGCAAACTGTAAGCATAGAAATTGGCAAATTTCTCACCGAATGCTGTATTCAGCTCCATGTTCAGGTTAAGAAGATGCAAAAGTGAATCTGCTTTTTTTTAAAAAAAAGGATCCACATACCTCGATATAATGATTTTTCTCCCATATTACAGATCTGGAAAATTGCAGCAAGACAGTACCTTCCAGCAGAGTAAAAGTATGCATGACAATAACTCTATGTTACATGGTGGATTAATTGTCTCAGGTGCATAGGTTTTTGGATAAGTTGGGTCTTATTCCTGAAAGACAGCAAAAGGATCAGTAGTGCTTTCTCAGTTCAGTGAGCTGATTCTCTACTGCCTTTCTCTCTCCCCAGCAATTTTTTATTTCCAAAGCCAAGTGTTAATCCCAGCCTGTGCGCTCTTTCATCACATGTAAGCTCTCCATATGTCTAACGGAGGGATACAGCAGATAATTTCAAGTGCATAATTTACCAGACAAACTCGGTTTTTTTTTCTATTAAGCTCCCTGCTGTACAATTGTAGAATGGCCTAACAAAAGGTCAGTGGTTCAGATAGCACTTGAATTTTAAAAACATATTTTAGTAATTAGATTACCAAAATGTCCTCTTTTAAAAGGTCTAGTTCTCAGCCTGAATCAGACATCACTCAAACCTAGTTTGAATCAGAGGTAATGCACAACATTACTGAGATGCAGTGTTACAAGTAGCACTGAGAACCACTTAAAATCAATTAAGACTGATGACTGGCATCAGGAGATTTGAGCATATTTCCTGAGTTCTGGCACACCTTCATTGGCTCCCGGTTCACTTCTGTGCAAAATTCAAAGTGTCTGTCTGTCTGTCTGTCTGTCTGACCGACTGACTGATTGACTGACTGACTCTCTTTCTCTCTCTTGTCTCCTGAATCACTCTTGGAGAATTTGGTGTATAAAACTACTTTAAAGTTATAGTGGATCCTTAACCAGTATTTGATTGCTCGCAACCATGCCTGAGTTGCTGCCATATTTTGGCCTGTTTCTAAACAAATGGCCGCATATGGTATGCATGTTGTGTGATAAATGAAAATATATAATCATGCCTGCTAATAAGCTTATTGATACAAATATAAAAGCTATCATGTAATCTTAATTGCCAAGGTAAAGTGTATTGTGCAGCAAGAGACACTGTGGTTTTCCTGTTGATGCCCAGGCAGAAGCTAAACGGAAACAGGTGTGGTAACAGCAAGCTGAGAATTGAACTGAGCAAAAAGAGGAAGTAAAGTGAGCTTATGAAGCTTTGGGTATGCAGGTGGGACCAGCAAGAGATAGACAGCTTGTGGGCGGTATTGAAGGTGTGGCTGTCCGAAGAAGGGTCTGGAAGGGTCTGGAAATGTATAAAAACCCTGGAAAAGAGTGTTCGGGGTCTTCTCTCAACTAAGAGGGGGACCCGTTTTGCGTCCTTTCACAAAAGGTTCTCTGTCTTGCACTTTGCTTTTGCTCAATAAACTCAGTGCTGAGAACTTCTCATTTTTGTCTGACAGCCTCATTTTGGGGAGTCTCTGACTTAGTCTTATTTTTGAGCTTTTCTGACTTAGTCTTATTTTTGAGAAACTGAACTACAAGATTACAGTTGGTACTTCCAAGATTTTCTGCAGGAACATGGATTGTGCTTGTTTTAGAGAATTGTCCCATGCCTTGATCCATAATGGTATGCCATACAACAACTGAGGAATAATCTTGCATATAACACTTTTCGTGCACTTCTTTATTATAAAAAAAAAAATCTATAAACTGCCTGGGTGGTGCCTTTGGCATATTGTATTGCCACTTTGCATTGGAGCCCCCAGGTATGTTTATAATAGAACATAATACCCAGATATTTGAAATCTTTAACCTGTTTGATCTTTCTTCCATCAAAGATCCACCTGTCCACCAACACTAAATCAGGCTATGCCAAGTGTGGGTATTCCTTAGTCTACATCTTCCTTCTGTAGTACTGAGTTATTCTCCCTAACCTGGTTCTTTGAGTTTCATTTACACTGATACAAACGGCCTCTGTTCAAAATGTGTCACTGAAGTGTTACGTAGAAATATCAGTTACCTTGGGAGAGATACACTAAATTACCACTAATTAATGCTACTGAAATATCTGTTGTTCCTAAACCATTAATAAAATTTCCTCACGCCTTGAGAAAACCATCCATCAATGCTTGCCATGACCCACTATGCAGGAAGTAAAACAAGCCAGGATGTGGTTTGAGCTGAAAAGATGCAAATTATATAGTAAGGCAAGCACAGTATTGGAAATCAATGCCCAAGTTGTCAACTGCCAAGGGGACTGAAAAACCCTTCCAGCACAGCTTGGTTACAAAGTATTTTTTAATATTTGCTCTCAGCTCACCAGAAGCATCTCTGTCTTCTCTATATAAGGGATGAGTTAGACCACCACAATTCAGTCCATTACTGCTATCAATCAAAAAAGGTTCCTCAAACTGGGATGGCAAGAAGAAATAGAGTTGAATGCTACAACATTATGAAACACAAAAGGATCCAATAGATCAATGGCCAGGGTATTGAATAGGACTCCTTCTGCATTATTTTCAGTGTTCACTTCTCCAGAAACAGCTGTGACCACTGGAAAATAAGGTGCCCAAGACCCATTTCAGAGAGGCAGTTCAGAAGATATTGTGCAAATGGCATAAACAGCCGCTGAGAAGAGCACCAGAACCAACATGTTCCTAAATACTACACCTAGGAAAAAGAAACTAAACACACAGCCACAAGATGGCGGAAACTGTGAACAACAATGCTATGAACAAGAAGGATCTTGAAATCATATATCACAAGCTGAATCTCAGCCAACAGTTTGATGTGGCTACAAAAAAGTCAGATGCTATTTTAGGTTGTATCCATAGAAGCAATAAATCCGGTGAGGTACTAGTTCCCTTCTATTTGACACTGGTTAGGCCTTATATTAACTACTGTGCCCAGTTCTGGACACCACACTTCAAGAAGGATGGTGACACATTGGAACAAGCTCAGAGGAGGGCGACAAGGATGGTCAGGGGACTGGAAACCAAGTCTTACAAGAAAAGACTGCAAGAACTATGGGCATGTTTAGCCTTGAGAAAAGGAAACTGAGGGGAGATGCGATAGTATTTTTTAAATCCTTGAAAGGTTGACATTCAGTGGAGTGGCAGAACCTGTTCTTGATCTACCTTGACTGCTTAACATGCAACAATGGGCTCAAATTCCAGTAAACCAAATTTTGGTTGAATATCAGGAAAAACTTCCTAACTGTTCGAGCAGCATGACAATGGAACTTTGTAGGCCCCTTCCAACTTCATGATTCTATGATTCTATGATTCTATGAATCTCCCTCTGATAACCAGACCTGCTGACACATTGAAAGGAATCTGTGGGGATCTCTGTAGCTGAAAAGTGACCACTTTTCCAGTATGGTGGGATTTAATTAAGACAGCTTTTCAGATGGGTTTTTTACAGTTTCCACTTTCAACCATGTCATAACCCAACCTTGCTGTTAAAGGCATTCACCAGTCTCTTTATGCACCTGGGACAACAGAAGTGGTGGAGCACTGTGCTCTGTGAACATTCATCACGATTTTTCTCATAAACGCTAGATCTATCTTCTGGCATCTAGCCATGTTCTACCCATTCTACTCATTTCCAGTATCAGTTATTTCCAGAAACCTCTCATTTAATCTTGTTGAAGTAAATGTCTAGTTTTCTTCCATTGTACAAGATGGGTATCCAAGAGTAAATCAAATCCACAACAAGGCTGATTATCCAAAACCTGATTGTCCAAAATTGATCAGGAAGCCTGAAAAAATAGTGTTCATCATTACATGGAAAATCTCCACAAGTCGATAATATTTTGCTCATCAGAATGCCACTCTTTACATATGGATGGGGAGGAGTAGAATCCCATCCTCCATATAATGATTTTTTAAAAGCAACAACACTTGGATAAGGTTCTGGTTAAACCAGAATTTAAGAGTGTGGGGCGTGGTGGCTCAGTGGACTAAGGCATCGAAACAGTCAGCTGCAAAGTCAGTAGCTCAGTGGTTTGAATCCCAGGTGCCACACAGCAGAGTGAGCTCTCACTGTTAACCCCAGCTCCTTCCAACCTAGCAGTTTGAAAGCATGTAAAATGCAAGTAGTTAAATAGGCACTGCCGTAAAAAGTGGGAAGGTTAAACACTGTTTCCGTGCAGCCGTGCTGGCCACATGGCCACAGACTTGCACGACACTGGTTCTTTGGCTTGAATACGGAGATGAGCACCGCCCCTAGAGTCGGATATGACTAGCATGCATGTATGGGGGGAAACCATTAATTCTAGCTTAAGAGCAGTAGTATTCACTACAGAATGAAGTAGAGGAACAATAAAGAAACCAGACATGGAAAATCCTCTTTCCTAACTAAAATAATATAGCAGCAAGCTACTTTTTTTTTCAAAAGGAAACAATATTTATTCCATCTAACAACATTGATATGACTGTTTATTTGGACTTATTTTGAGTTTTTCAGCAGGTGCAAAAAATCAAATTACTATTATACTACCAAAGCCTTGAATTTCTACCGATGCAATGCTTTCTTCTCAGCAGTACTGAGTCATATATCAAAGCTCTGAATCTGATCTTTGTTTTGACATGGCACATTTTGAGATAATAGGTTGCAGGCATGCAGTGTATGTGCACATGTGTGCTTGATAAACAAATTTCATCAGTGTGTGCCCTCCAGGAATGAAGATGATTTAAAAGTAATGCAAAACAAAAAAATCTAAATCATCCAACACTAATTGTAATGGACCTAGTTGTTGGTGGTACGTAAATAATAATAAAGTGTCAAAAGATGCCCATGGTAAATGATAGGCTGCTTTGACTTATGATGATTAATTTCAGGAACACCAGAAGGGTGGGTGGAGGACGGTTGTCAACATTCTTGTTTTTATGCCTATGCATTTAGACACACACATACCCAAACAGATGCATACAGAAGGCTAATCGAAGCATTATAACATGATGGGAGAAAATGTGTACAGGCAAGACGGGAAGCAAGTTGGATGGAGAGAGGTAATGAAAATGAAACTGTTCATCTGAAATGGAAAACTGATTTCAACTGTGCTGGAACACTGGCTTCCCAGGTTAAAGGAATTAGTTTAATAAGCAGGAAATGAAATGAAATGTCAAAAATATGCTAATACAGACTGAATCCATTCGTAAAAGGATTGCTTGATAGCAGATTATTATAGGTTGTAGTCCTGCCTACTACTTGCAAAGAGGCAAAACCCCAAATTATCAATCTAGGCACCATTTGGAGATTAGTTTTGTTTATAGAAACATCACCACACATGCATAACATCTTGGAAAATGGTCCAAATAAAATACTAAAAATGTGGCTGGCTTATTTTTCTGCTTCTTCAAGCCACAAGGGATTACCCTTGTTTAGTTAAGGCTGAAGTCCTCCTAAATATGCTTGCTAAAGAATAAAACCCACTGAAGACAGGACAAATTACAACCAGGGGAAAAAATGAATTGCCTAGAAATTCTATATATAGCTTTATAGCTTGGATTTCTTTCTCTTTTTTCTGGGTAAGGAACATTATAAGGAACAAATTAGGAAAGAAATATGGTTGCAGTAAGGTTAGAAAGGGAGAGTAGAGGGAAACGGTAAAGGGAAAATAGAGTTATGCAGGATTGGCAAGGAACATTACAATTCTTCACTCATATTTCATATTTCATATTTCATATTTCATATTTCATATTTCATATTTCAGATAGATAGATAGATAGATAGATAGATAGATAGATAGATAGATAGA
>JAHTLZ010000065.1:8801695-8819470 GCA_023846285.1 Phrynocephalus versicolor | reverse complement strand
TATGCCATAAAAACTATACTGAAGAGATCTGGGACTTGAGTCTCAGCAACTGGATTTCTTGTGGGATCAAAACATTTCACTATTCAACCAAGTAGCTTCTTCAGTCTGAAGCACAGTTGCCATGTCTAACCTCACCTGGATGACTGAGAATCTCCACAAACACACACCGAAGAGAACTACTGCACACCAAGCAAGAGAGAACAGTGTCTTGGTATTTCATTTTGAAGGAAAAGACCGATCTATACTTGTAGGCTCACTTAGTGTTACATATAGAGATGGGCACGACCAGGAAATGTTTTTTTCGAGTTGTCGTTTTTCGGGACGGGTCCGTTTCAGCTTGTTTCCGTTTTTCGCGAAATTTTTCAAAAATTTGTCGTTTTGTCGTGTCGTTTGTCGTTTGTCGTTACCGCCGCGATTTAACGCGACTTGACTTCCAGTTCCCAGAGCATGGGGTTAGGGGGTAAGGGCTAGGCTTAGGGTAATGGTTAAGGTTAGGGTGGGTTAGTGGGCTGTACCTCTGCGTGCCTCTGGCCCACTAAGAACACAGTGTACTGGTGTATGGGTTAGGGTTAGGGTTAGGGTTAGGGTTAGGGTTAGGCTTAGGGTTGGTGGGCTTTTAATGCCCTCTCTGGCACATCCAGAAGTCTCAGCAAAACCTGGCCATGCAATTGGTGGAATGGATCCAAAAATTTGCATGGTCCCGTCCCATGGCCAGCCCATCATTGCGTGTGCGCAGGTGTAAAAAAATAAAAATAAAATAAAATAAAATCAATGGAGACGTTTTGTTGCAAGAAAAACCCACTGCTGCTACTATAAAATTCAAGCATTTAAAATACCTAATTTTCACATGTTTCTGTGGTGCTTTGGTGCGTTTTTGGACCACGATTTAAAAAAAAAAATTGCAGTCACCATTTTGGATCCCCCCGCACCTCATGGCAAATGGAGACGCCGAGGATGCCCCCTCCCAGCCTGGTACCAGCAAGTCTCAGCATCAGCAAAACCTGGCCATGCGATTGGTGAAATGGCTCCAAAAAATTGCATGGTCCCATCCCATGGCCAGCCCATCATTGCGCGTGCGCAGGTGTAAAAAAATAAAAATAAAATAAAATAAAATAAAATCAATGGAGACATTTTATTGCAAGAAAAACCCACTGCTGCTACTGTAAAAATTCAAGCATTTAAAATAGCTAATTTTCGCATGTTTCTGTGGTGCTTTGGTGGGTTTTTGGACCACGATTTCAAAAAAAATATTGCGGTCGCCATTTTGGATCCCCCCGCACCACATGGCAAATGGAGACGCCGAGGATGCCCCCTCCCAGCCTGGTACCAGCAGCCCAGGACAGGAGGGGAGGAAGGCTGTAGTGGGGACCCCCCCCCAGAAACCACCCCTCTGGTAGGTGCCCTCAGGCAGGCATATTTTCGCCTGCTTTTTTGGCCGGGAATCAGGGTTTTTTTTTAGTTTTAAAACTTTTTTTCTGTGCCGCTTGACATTGCGGGATCGCTGCGATGCCAGGAACGACAACGACAAATCAGACCCAATTTTTCTTTTGTCGGTTCGAGTTCGAGTTCTGGGGGAGTAATTGTCGTTACCGTTTCTGTTGCGTAACGGAAACGAGTAACGGAAACAGAAACGAGAATTTCGTCAAGTCGTGCCCATGTCTAGTTACATATACAGTACATGGGAAGAAGGGAAGTCTTTTCCCAATTGCAACTCTAACTAAAGTCTCACAATATCAGGAACAATTTTTCCGGTTTGCCACGGAGAAATTCAACCTTGCATGCTTCTCCTTACATCGTAGGTGCCTGGAGGGAGCATAATTTGTGTCTATCATTAATCTAAAAGTACTTTTCCTCAGAGTCTTAGAGATCACCTATTCCCATCTGTTGCTTCTATTGTTAGTTGCGTTTCCTTTCCCCTCCATTCCCTGCTTTTTGAAAATACTCATGTGGTGATGGGGTGCCACCATAAATAGATAGAAGAATAAGGCCATGGACTGTTAATAAAATGTTTCTGTTTCCTTTAACTGAGAAGCACCCAGACTAATCATTTTTCCTTTTCTGAGGGAAGAGTAAGATTGAGCAGATCTTGCTATACCTTTCTCTGCACTAAAAGAGACGTATTCATACTTTTCTCTGCACTAAATTTCAAGTTCCTCCAATATAATATATCATAATACTTTATGGGGAAAAGAAAAGAAAAAGAAAAATAGAGTAAGGTAGAGTAAAATAATACAAGGGATAGCAATAAATGGATAAAATCCAACAAGTTTAAATATGCAGTAAAGGAGATGCAAACAAGTTTAAGACCAGCGGTCAAATAAGACCCAGTAGACTAGATTCAGGTACTGTAGGATCCTTCTTCTCTGGATAATGAGTTTCAGGAAGTTTTCCACTTCCTCTGTTAGCTTTAAGCAGTTTATAATATTTGCGTTGCTTTCTGCAGAAGAAGGAGGTACCATCTTGTATCCTTCCTCAGTCAACAAAATTAATTGGGTCATCCCTGATATGTAGATGGAGGATTATTTCGAACCTGGAGACAAGTGCTCAAGGATCAAGAGTGAGGTTGAGTGCCCCATTTATACACACATATACATTGGCTAGCTATATTCATTGCTCAAGCAAGAAACATTGGAAAATGTGAGACTGGATTCACCAGAGCGCCACACTTGCTGGTGGAGTGGCTGATCCTCAGATGGCTATGGGCTGTGAAGGAGCTGCAGCTGGAATGGCAGCTCTCACATGGCTTCTACAGGGCCAGAGATGCAGGATACAGCTGCAGGTGATTTCTCTTACCAGCTCATTACTACTTCTTCAGGTGCCATGCCCTCGTAGAACACTGGCAATCGGTAGACTGAACTGGTTTATATCTAAAGCTGTGCTCACTGCGGCCCATTGGCTTAAGTTCTTAAGCCAGAATGTTCTTCTACGCCCCAGGCCACGCTTCCCATCTAGTTTTCCTTGGAGGATAACCTGCAGCAGACAGTATTTCTTATTGTGCACCATGTGTCTGAAATATTGCAGTTTTCTTCTATTTATGGTATTAAGGATTTCTAGATTTTTTTATCCATGTGCCGCAATACAGCCACATTGGTGACTTTGGCTGTCCAAGTATTGGCTAGTGGTAAAAGGAATCCTCTTTCTGTCTATACATTGGCTATGTATTCTTTGCATTTAAACTGATTGATTGATTGATTGATTCATTCATTCATTGAATGATTCATTCATTCATTCATTCATTAGTCCACCATTCTCCTGACAAGGGGACCCAAAGATGCTACCAATATTAAAAGAAAGGACTAGGATGAAAAACATGTTGAGCACCTAAAAACAATGAAACTAGACATGGGCACGACTCGGCGAAATTTTCATTTTCGTTTCCATTTTTCATTTCCATCAGAACTCGAACTCGAACCAAAAAAAGAAAAATTTGGTCGGATTTTTTGTTTTCATTTGTGGCATCGTGGCGATCGCGCATTGCGAAGCACAGAAAAAGTTTTTAAAAGTTTTTTAAAAATACCCCGACTCCCGGCCAAAAAAGCAGGCGAAATTATGCCTGCCTGAGGCTTTGCCACCTACCAGAGGGGTGGTTTCTGTGGGGTCCCTGGCCTTTCCCCCCTCTTCTCCTGTCCTGGGCTGCTTGCACCAGGCTGGGGGGGGGGTCATCCTCGTCGTCTCGTCATGCCATGCGGCGGGGGAGGGATCCAAAATGGCGACCACAATTTTTCTTTTGAAATCGTGGTCAAAAAACACACCAAATCACCACAGAAACATGTGAAATTTATTTATTTTAAATGCCTGAATTTTAATAGTAGCAGCAGTGGGTTTTTTAAATAGCAATAAAACATCGTATTGATTTTATCTTATTTTATTTTATTTTATATTTTTTTAGACCTGCCCATTTGGGCTGGGCATGGGATGGGACCATGCAAATTTTTTGAACCATTCCACCAATGGCATGGCCAGGTTTTGAATGACACTTCTGGATGTGCCAGAGGGCATAAAAAGCCAAGGCACCTTCCAGAAGTCGCAGTCAGGTCTCAGATGTGGAGGGTGGAGGGCTGTGTGGCTGGCCTCTCTGGCTATTCGAATCGAGATTGGAGGGAGGCTGGAGGCTTTAGATTTAAGTTAGGCAGGCAGGGAGGGAATTGAATTTAGAAAATAATTTCTTTGATTCCCTGCAGCTTTGTCTGCTGAAGGGAATAGCAGTTTATTCTTTATTTCTTCTCTAGCAGTTTGTGAGGATTTTTTTCTGATATTGGATAAAGGGCGAGGTTTGACTGGGAGTGGGAGGTGTGGATTTATTTTAAAAATACGTTAGATACTACCATTTATTTTCTATTTTCCCAACATCAATTTGCTTGCACACACACATATTTGGGGTGCAAGCCAAGAACAGAGCCTCTATCCTAAGTGATATCCTAACTTCCCACTCACCCGCCCGCCCGCGCTGCTGCCCGCCCACTCACCTGCCCATGGCCGCCGCCTGCCTGCTCGCCCGCCCGTGCCTCCCCCTCCTGCTGTCACTGCCTGCCCATGCCCCCTACTATTGACACCCACCTGCACCTCCCCCCCGCCACTGCCGGCCGCCCGCACCTCCCCCCCGCCACCTCCCCCTGCCCCGCCCACTGCCTAGGGCGCAAAAACACCTAGCACTGGCCCTGATTGAGGGATGCCCCTATGCTCTGGGAAGTCAAATCACGCTAAATCGCGGTGGAAACGACAAATGACAAACGAAACGACAAAACGACAAATTTTTGAAAAATTTCGCGACAAACGGAAACGACCCAAAACGGACCCGTTCCGACAAACGAAAACTCGAAACGTCATTTTTTCTGGTCGTGCCCATGTCTAAATGAAACTATACACTAGCAAAAATACAACTGAATAATTAAAAGCAAGTAAACATTAAAAACTATAGCTCTAAGATGGTATTTAGGGATTAATTCATGATTATTAAAAACTTGCTGAAAAGACTGGTCTTCAGCTATTGGCTGAAGGATAAAAGAAAATAGGCCAGCCTGATTTCCCAAGGGAGAGCATTCCATAATGGAGCATCCACAGAGAAGGCCCTCTCTTGTAGCCCCACCAGGTTAAGAAACCCAAGGCCTGCTCAGCAATAAACTGGCAAAGGAAAGGTCTCCTTTTGCCACTCTGAGCTTTGAAATGAAGTTAGTCCATGGTCTGACTTGAATCCAGCTGACAGTTTCTGCAAGAATAGACCTGTTGACTCAATAAGATTTACAAAATTGTTGACTTATTCTTTGTCTGTTGGCTTAGCGGTTTGTCTGTAGTTAGGAACAGAATTATATTTAGACTGCTACTTGTTAAAGATCAGTGCCACAACAACCATCCCCCTTTCCTTGTCTTTTGAGAAGATCTTGTGACTTCCCTGTCATTGACTGCAGCTGCTCTATGAACCTTTGTCTTATTTTGGGCAGACAATATCACAACAGTTCAGCCTGGAGGTTATGAAGGTGGCAGCTACCATGGCCAGATCTTTGTCAAAGAGGACTAAATGGAGACTTTTTGCTGGCTGGAGAGTGGAAAATTTGTTTTGGATGGGCTTTGACGTTCCAGAGGTTGAAATGAATCCTGCATCAGATTGCCACTATTCAAAGCCCTCCTATATCAGCTTCAAAGTCTTCCAATAGTACACATTTCATTGAAACGAACATGCTGCTGTGGACAGAGTGATTTGGGGGAATTAGGCTGCTAGGACCCTGCAGGGAGATGGACTCAGCCAAAGGCATGAAAGGTCAAGTACATGCTTTCAAGTACTTTCCTGTTTGACCTAATATCAAGACTTTTGTAACACAGTTTGATTTCTGTTCCACCACATCATGCTGAAGCCCTAATTTCTTTCATTGGCCAGCTGAGAGACAAAATACTGTGCAAGAGGAAAAGTGCAGACATCCAATTGTCATGAGCTGTTTTGCTACCTTCACCTTGCTTTTCTAGCCCATCCCTTCATGCATCTGTTATAGGAGGACAGGGGGGAAAGGAAATTTGTCTGCCTCTGTAGATCAGAATTCATTTGGAAATACTGGGCATGGTATCCAGAGAAAATGAGAAGGAAGGTGTATGTTTCATATTTTCCTTTGTGATCAAGTGAACTAACCAACACTAAACTCACTAATGTTCCAAATTTTAGACGGTTAAATGATTAAATAGTTTATTTAATGTAAAAATGAAAGATCATTCAAGATCCACAGTCTTAATATGCAGTAATGACCAATTTCCTATAGGTAATTCCATCAAGAGCTGAGAAAATTTGTGGGATTTACATTACTTTCTCTTTAATATGTGCATGTTTATTTAACGCATCTATGTCAATGGGATAGTGGCTAACATGTCATCTAAGCTAAGAGACATTTTATGGTAGAGAGATTTGAACCTTCAGACATTTGAACCTTCAGAGATGGGCACAAAACAAATAACAAAGAGACCTATTTTTAAAAAATGAAACAAAACAAAATGGAAATTTCCATTTCATTCACTTTGTTTTTCATTTTCCCATAGGAATGCATTGAAGCAATGCCTTCCTATGGGAAAAAGCTGGCAGCCCCCCCCTCCCCACAATGTGGGGAAACCACAAACATTTTTTTCCTACCAAAGCCATCGCCTATCAGCTGTAAAGCAGGGCTTTGGCAGGGAAAAAAATTTAAAATCCCAACCATTCCCCCACCCAATTGAGCATGATTGGGCAACGGATAAAAAAATAAACAAAAATAAAAAAGCACTGACCCAGCCCGGGCCAGCTGGTCTGCAGGTGAATAATGAATTTTAAAACATTAAAAAAACATGTTGAGTCAGCCCGTGGGCCAGCTGGCCAGCATGTGAATAAATAATAAACCTTTTTGGCATTTTGTGCCCATCTCTAGTAATTAACAAATATTGGATGGCATGTGCCATGATACATGGTCATTGTGATGGCGTCTGGTGATGGCTAAATGTATATCTTGCTGCCTGGATTAGGAACTGGCAAACCACTCCAGTATTCCTGCCAAGAAAAATCAATGGGCACGGGGTCATGAGGAGTCAGTCACAACTGTAATGACACAACACACACACATCTTCCTGCAATATATTCAAAGAAGAGTTTTAGTGGCAACTGTACCCATTGCTCTGTCTATTGTTGCTTTTATTTCTTATTTTAAAGACAGTTTCATGCTAAATCCTAACAACAAAATAATGTTGTTACAACGTGCTTATTGAACTAAAGTAAAAACATTATCAAGTGTTGTTACATGTTAAAGAACCATTAAAGCAATGCTTAAGTGTTAGCAATTGTAGCCAGGAATGAAGATGAAGACAGAATATTAGTTAATACAGGACCATGGTCTTCACTAGCTGCCTAGATGACCTAATCACATCCAATCTTGCCTGAAATTGGAAGGCAAGCAGGGTTGGCTCTGGTTAGTACTTGGATGGGAGACCATCAGGGAATGGCACCAGGTGCTGTAGACACCTGGAGTAGGAACTGGCAAACTACTCCAGTATCCCTGCCAAGAAAACTCCATGGACATGGGGTCACGAAGAGTTGGTCACCACTGTAACCACACACACACACACACACACACACACACACACACACACACACACACACACACACATTGTATTCACTGGGGATCAGTTCCTCCCATATAAGCTAAACAAGCACAGATTTTAACAAGCTCTTTACATAGCATGGTTTCTACCTCCCTCTAGTGGCCAGTTCTGATAATTCCACCATGTAATACATATAAATATGTATTTCTGGGGGATTTTATTTAATATTTTCAGTAGAGATGGGCATGAATCGAAAAAATGGCAGTTCGTTTTGGTTTGTTTTGTTTTAGGGTTTGGTTTGGTTCATTTCATTTGTAACAATTTTTTCAAATATTCATTTTGTTGGTTCATTTTGAATCATTCTTTTTTTCTGCTTTGTGCGATTTAATCCATTTGACAGCATGTGGGCGGGAAAAAACATTTAAAAAATTTAAAAAAGCACAGACATTGACAACTGCACAAACTGGACTGGCAGCATGCTCAACCTCATCATCGACTTCATCCTCATCGATCCTGGTCCCCGTGGCTGGGGATTTTTGAGTCACTGGCTTGAGGCCAGTGCCTCGTTTTGTTTTGTTTTTCCCCAAGTGCCGATCGCACAGGCCCTGGGCCGGGTCGGCACTGGTTTTATTTTTTTTATATATTTTTCCTTTATTTTAGACTGCCAACCCAGCCACTCCTGGGGCTGGGTTGGAGCTCTTTTTTTTTAAATTTGATCTGATTTGTTTTTATTTTATTTTATTGTATTCTTTTTTTACTGCCAACCACGTGGCCTGTGCTACAGCTGTAGTGCGGGCTGGTTGGCTTTTTTAAACTTTTGCAAGCTGCGGACTGGTTCAGGGATCCGCGGGCCAGGTCCGGTGCTCGCGGGCCGGTACCAGGGCTTGTGCGCCAGATCTTTTATTTATTTATTTATTTATTTATTTATTTATTTATTTATTTATTTATTTATTTATTTATTTATTTACTTTATAACTGCCAGCCGCCTACCAGCTGTAGCGTGGCTGGTCGCTTTTGTTTTTCCTGGTCACCCCCTCCCTGCAGCCAGGAAGACCAGACCGTCGAGGAAGGACCACACCAGGGAGGAGACATCTCTGCCAACATTAACAAAATGAACTGAAATGAACAATTTTTTCATTATAATCCACTCTGAGGTTAGCTATTCATTTTCTTCCGTAACAAAACGAATAACAAATAATGAAACAAACTAAAAGTTCATTTTGTGCCCATCTCTAATTTTCAGGTAGAAGTAATTGATTTCCTGGGTATTCATCCTGCGAATAGGAAGGGTCCTGCTGGACTTCATTCTGAGCTTTGTGCATTGTTTTGTATGGCCATTTGTTTGTTTGTTTGTTTGTTTGTTTGTTTGTTTGTTTGTTTGTTTGTTTGTTTGTTTGTTTGTTTGTTTGTTTGTTTGTTTGTTTGTTTGTTTGTTTGTTTGTTTGTTTGTTTGTTTGTTTGTTTCTATACCACTCATCTTCCTGTAGAAACTCCAGATGGTTAACAGCAACAATAATGGCCAAGATGCATCTTTGCTTAAAATGCTCACGGTCACTTTGATTCTTTCTACCTCTCCAAAAATAAATAAATAAATATATTGCCATGTTTGTTGAAAAGAATTGATTTGTTGACTATATTAATTGATGCATCTTTTTTAAACGTGATGGCTCATTTAAAAATCAACCATATTTTTTAGCAATTTCTGAGTTGTTAATTTAATTCCCCATTTCCCCTCTGTTATTGGAACCGCTTGCCATCTGTAGCCTGCTCTTGTCAACCAGTCGCTCTAGGCAACCATGGGAGGGACTTAGAGACTACCGGGATGACATCTCAGGTAGCCAAATGTGCAGCTCTGGGAGAGTTGCTTGTTGAGAGGCTTTACAAGCAGTTTCCTTACAGCTTTTTTACACTTCTGCCTCTGTAAGGTAGAGGAAACTACCTAAGCCTACTTTTGTGCTGCCTCTGCGAGTCAGAAAGGATCCAGCCAACATCTGCCTCTATGCCTCCTTTGTGAGTCATGTTACTTGTTGCTGGACTAAACCTGTACTATAATTTTCTCCAAGCCAGCTGCTAAAGGGAGCATTCCTTGGGGGACCCAGATGGTCCAAAACTCAAACTTGGCCAAACTTGGAGGGATCATATGGGAGGGTCAGAGGAAGATTCTGTGTGATGTTGGTGTCTCTAAGTGCCATGGGGCACTTTTGGTTTGGGTAGGGTGGGGGGAGGCTACGTTGAGTTTGTATAAATTGGATTTCCAAAAACCCAAACTTCACCAAACCTGGATGGGTAGTAAAGGAGAGTCAAGGAAGACTCTGTTTGATCTAGGTGCCTCTAAGTGCCTGGAGGGAAGAGAATTTTGTGGCATTTTAAAAATCCCAATGAACTGACAAACTGCTTCATTGGTTCATGGGGGAAATGGAAATTTGTGATTCACCATTTGTGGACCTTAGTGAATCACAAATTTGGATGTGTCACTATTTGGCCAATTGATTCCCAACCTACAATTGGTTGGCTAATAGTGAAGAAAGGCTTCTGGAGTGGATGGAGTTTTGTTCTGATCTGGCAGGTTAAGATTTAGGTTGATCTCTTCTTGTAAATCCTGTTCTTTCCAAAGATTTGGAAGGAGTGAAATGCAATAGCACCCCCATTCTGTACATTTGCCATTGCAGGGGCATGGTGGCTCAGCAGGCTAGAGTACTGAAACTATTGGCTGCAAAGTCGACAGATGCCATGCAGCAAAGTGAGCTCCTGCTGTTAACCCCAGCTCCTGCCAACCTAGCAGTTTGAAAGCATGTAAATGCAAGTAGATAAATAGGTACCGCTGTCAAAAGCGGGAAGGTAAACAGTGTTCCATGTGTAGAAATGCATTTGGCCATGCCAGCCACATGGCCATGGACTGGCACAACACTGGCTCTTTGGCTTAGAAATGGAGATGAGCACCACACCTGGAGTTGGGCATGACTAGCATGTATGTGGGTGGGTGGGTGGGGGGGACATTTACCTTTACTTTACACTTGCCTTATAAAAACATTTTGCCAGAAAAGCAAAATGATGATGGGCAAACTGGCATATTGATATAAGAAAGATGTGTGTATAGTTATGCAGTAGATTTATAAATCTTCTCTCTCTCTCTCTCTCTCTCTCTCTCAAAAACCAGAATGGCAACCTAAGAGCCTGATTATATTGACAATACAAAACACTCTTTTGTGGAAACACAAAAACTCAAATTTAGGTGTGCATACAAAGTACATGCAAACACAGATCAGTGTGTCAGGGGAGCACTTTTTTCTTATTCTCCACCAGAAATATATTTATTTTAAGGTTGGTGTGAAATAGATTCATTTGGGATTGATTCAACATATGTAAGCATTCCTGATAGCAGAAAAACTTGCTCATTTGACTGAACACTTCCCCCATGCCAGCCTGATCACACACGCCAACGCATCTGCCATCCTTTGGTGGTAAACTGTCTTCTATTCCACAGTAAATGTGTTTTCCTTGGGTGTGGATTGCCCATGTTAAATTACCTAATTTTCTTAAAATATGCAAATGAGCTGATGCAACTGCAGAGCTTAATCCAGAAAAACTCAACATAGCCTCAGCATATGTTGACATTTAATGTTGCCTATCAGCAAGTGCAGTTGATCTTTATTGCACAAATATGTAAGGGTCTCCTTGCTAAAATTGTTTTTTTTCCTTTCACCTGGCACAGAGGATTCCACAGGTTTGTTCATAAAATATGGAAGAAAAAACATACAGAAATGAAAGAAGCATTGGAAGGACAACAGACACACTGAAGTGGAATGAAACCTTCCAAAATAAGCTGATAGCCATATTGTTGTTAATGAGCTTCCAGATGACATACATCAGGGGTCCTCAAACTTTGTAAACTGGGGGCTGGTTCACTGTCCCTCAGAACTATTGGGGGCTGGGGAGCGGCAGTGCCAGTGGGGGGCTGAGGAAACCAAGGGGGGAGGGTTGAGGCAAGCGGTGGTGGCAGCAATGGGAAGTGAGGGAACAGGGTTGGGGAGGGTTGGGGCAAGCAGTGGCAGTGGTGGCAGTGGTGGCAGTGGTGGTGGGTGCAAGGGAACTGAGGGGGAGTGTTAGGGCAAGCAGTGGAAGCAGCGGTGGAGGGAGAGGGAACTGAGGGGAAGGGTTGGGGCAAGCAGTGGTGGCGGCTGGCAGGTGGTCTCGCTTGCTTGCTCGCCTGCCTCAGAGCGACACAGGACGTGCAGGCAGTGAATCCCGAGAAGAGCAGGAGCAGCAGTGTCCTTGTCATGGTTGTCTTCCCTGCAACCTCCGTGCATGGAGAAGAAAGTGGAGGCTGAGCTGCCGAAGGAGAACACAAATGCCAACTCCCTCACTCGCTCATTTGTTCACTTGCTCCTGCCAGCCTGCCTTCCCTTCTCTTCCTGCCGGTTCCTGCCCTCAAGGAGAGGGGAGAAAAAACAAGGCTTTCCCTGGCACAAAACTGGTTCCCTCAAGCAAGTACCTCACGAAACACTCCCCCTCCTCCTTTCACTCCTCTTCCTGATGGGCCCATGCAGTGGCTCCAATGGCCCATGCCCTGCAACCTGCAGCTCCCTGGCATGGCTTTGAGATGGGAGAGGGAAGGCCCAACCTGCTTCACCCCCCCCAGCCCAATGCCACTCTTTTTGTCTGCCAGCCCGTGTGATGGCCCCACTTCTCCTGCAGCTCCAAGGGGGTGGGGTAGGGGAGGGTGCAGTGAGTTTTTGACTCAAGTGGAGGAGCAAATGGGGGGTCTGCAATGGCCAGAGGTCCAGATTCAGGACCCTGGGAAGCCGTATCCAGCCCACGGTTCTTAGTTTGAGGACCCCTGGCATACATGAAGGAGTTGTTCTCAGTCACCTACTAATACCCACTAGAGATGGGTGTTTCATTTCGGAAGGGGTCTGGTTCTGAAACAAAATATGGCAGTACAGCTGTTCTTTGGAACAAGGATCCAGTCTCTGGAACAAAATCAGCCACTAACTTACCTTCCTTTGGGTCGCACGGGGCAAAACTCCAATCAGGAAGCAGCTGCTGATGCATCATCTTTCCTTCTCCCTCGTACTGGCCAATCAGACAGGGAGGTGGGATGATGCATGTCCTTGCCCAGCTCCTGATTGGTCAGTGCCAGGGAGATGGAAAGACAACATGTCAGGGGCTGCTTCCTGGTTGGAGTTTCGCCTCAAGCAACACAAATGAAGGTGAGTCAGTGACTGATTTTGTTCCGGAGCGTGGATTCCAGTTCTGAATGCTGTGCTGCCATGTTTTGTTTCAGAACTGGACCCCTGCCGAAATGAAACACCCATCTCTAGTACCCACATTACATCTAAATCAACGTGAATAAAGTCCAGATTGGTGGGATTTCATGCCAGGAATGAACCTTCCAAATCCAGAACTCTGAGGCATTTCTATATTCAGCATCAGTTTATTTCTTCTATAACAAACAACCTTTCCTGAAACTGAAGCAAAAATTGTGACAAGGAAAGAGAGGGAAAACCTTTAGGGGCTTTTTAAATTGAATTGAGCCATGTGTTGGCTTTTTAATTTTTATTTAATGAATACCGTTGAAACCTTTTCCAATGCGCATAAGCCACTATCTTGTTCACTTCACCATAATTTAAAGTCAGATCTGGTTGTGGTGATATAATAAAGCCTGCCCACTCACATGCTTGGCTGCAAAAACTGGTCATGTTAATTGGTCAAGTGCCCAGACCTCTTAGAGTGCTGCAACAGATTCCTAAAGGGATCATTTATTCCTCAATCTATGTCAGATTAGGCACAGGCGAATGTAGTTTACAGCCCAGTGATTACATGATGAAAAGCTTATTGCGGGGAAGTGCTTTGTGGAATAATATTTTCGTGACTGGGAAATCATCCTTTTCGTCGTTGTTCTTCTGCTAGAAGGGGTGACTTAAATGTCTTCTGATCAGATTGACTTAGCTTTTGTTCATTTGCTACTCTGTATGATCTCCTGATCTGAATGCAAAGAGGTTATTGTGGGATTGTCAATTCCCCCCAACTAAGAGATTCCATATAGTTTCTTTTTATAAAAACCAAACAACAACTTAGTGCTGAAATAAAACTTCACTAAGGCAGCTAGGCCAACCAAATGAACAAATTGAGAGAGATGGATTTTGCTGGTTAGCACCTTGTTAGCATCTTAAAGTTGGTCCTGCTGGTGGTAAAGGTAAAGGTTTTCCCCACACTTGTGTCCTAGTCATGTCCCACTCTAGGGGACACTCTCCATTTCCAAGCCAAACAGCCAGTGTTGTGCAATTGGCAAGTCTGTGTCCATGTGGCTGGCATGGCTAAATGCATTTCTGCTCACGAAACACTGATTACCTTCCCGCATTTTACAGTGGAACCTATTTATCTGCTTGCATTGACATGCTTTCAAGCTGATGGTTGGCAGGAGCTGGGGTTAACAGCTGGAGCTCAATCTGCTGCATGGCACCCAGGATTTGAACCACCAATCTGCCTACTTTGCAGCGGACAGTTTCAGCATTCTAGCCTGCTGAGCCACCACACCCTCTCCTTCAGTAGGCCTACCCTAGTGTAATTTATTATGCTAAGCATCAGGATTTAGATCATTGCTTGTGAGGCAATTAGGTTACAGGTTGGTGTTTTGCATGTGCATGGCCTGTCCATATTTATATTCTCATCTTCTATGAAATTGATCTGATAAAAGTGCTAAGATCAACAACTAATTTGCGTTTAATTCTATATTTGTTGCCTTTTCTTTCAGAATTATCTACAGACACATGAAAGCAAGACTGTCACCCCACTGAATTCCTGGAATCTGTATTCCCTGCTGAATTTCTCAGTTCCTTTTATCCCGAAGTGGCCAGGAAGCCATCTGTCAGATATGTTCTAGCCTCCTAATGAAGAAACCATGTGCTAATGTGTGCACGGAAAAATCTTCCTCTATGTCGGTATGTAACTTCTAATACTGCTTCAGACAAGCCAGAAAATAAAGATAAGTTAAGGCAATTTCATGTTATTGGAAATGTTAGAAAGAGGGGAGAAAAAGCTCTCATTTCCTAATCAAAAGTCCAGGACTTCCAGTGAAACAAATTAAAAGAAAAGAAAGAAAACTGTAGGTAGGGATGATGATTTCATTCTCCTCTTTCTAAATAGTGTGTGCAGCTTCTGCTTAGCCATTGCTTGTGATCTCTTGCCAGAAACAGCTGGTTTTTGAGGAAATGGGGGAATAAGAGAGACTGACAGCTGTGCCCTGTATGAAAACTGCCAAGCGGCTGTACTTCTTGTCAGCTTGCCAGGTGGCTTTGAGCCAAGTGAGCGATCAATGTCACCTATAATGAGACACTGACAGAACAAGCATGTATCATAGATCCAGAAGAGAGCGGGCAGAGCAGCAGAGTGACCCGGTGCTATGTTGAAGGGACAGGCAAGAAATAGTCACATTTATTTGTTTGTGAAGGCCAAGCAAGACCTGGGATGCTGAAGGCCGAAAGACATCTGAAAAGACAAGAACAGGCAAACAAACAAACAAACAAACAAACAAAGAAGGCCTGACAAAGGTGAAAAATAGACGCTCTGTTAAGAGACACTGACAGATACTTTTGAAAAAAATAATGCTTCCCTATTTCAGGGTTAAACAGAAAACCGCAAGCTCTGGGGTTTTCCTGTTCTGGCTGGAAGACGCAGCAGAAGAAACCACAAAATTGTGAAATTACAGAAATGCTTATGTGACAGAGCGTTGGATCAGCAAAGCGGTGTCATTCTTATAAGTTTAACTCTGAACATGCACAGAGGAACACCAGGAACAATTATCACTGTATCGGCAAACTATTCCCCTAAAAGCGGAAATGATTTCAGACTTGGAAGAGTATTTAAGGAAGTCCTTTGGGCCATTTGAGTGTCCAGAATTTCTGATGACCACCGTTAGCGTCCAGAATTTTGAGATCCTAAATGCATTTAGTATCTGTCTTCTGTCTCTCTGTTATGTGTTGTGCTAATTTCCTGCCTGTTGTGTTAAATTCATGATCTATTCAACAAATCTCTGAACTGAACCTGCACTAGAAGCAAGATGGGGGGGTCCAAAGTTATTTTCAAACAAAATTTCAACTTAACACTATGAGCACCCTGGGTGGCTCTTTTAAAATACAGGGTAAAGCCTAGAGTGGATTTACAGGAAACTCTGCTTCAAACAACTGAAGTCACCACCTGTTGTTTTAAAGTGAATCTGGAGGTTTCTCCTTAGCTAAATCATGCAAAAGTAATTTCAACATTGATGCTTCCTCAGTGGCCTTGGACACTTACCATGCTCGTTGAAGCACCGGGCATCATTGTGGCACTTTCTTCAGATTTGCTTTGTTTAAAGAGGGAAGAAAACTTGAAACCTTTCAAAACCAGACCAGATACCATACTGCCTGAAATGTGAAAACACATGCTGTCCCCCACCCACTTCTTTACCACTTCAGCACGTTTGAGCCCCAGCACCCATTGGGATAGGATAGTGTTGCACAGAATTATTAAAATAGCAGACAGCATTGTGAGTTGTTTTTCATGGACTTTAACTTAAAAACACCCATTCTCCCCCCCCCCCCCGCCGTCTCTTCCACTAGTTCCCTGATCTGATCTGATCTGGTTTCTGTCACTTGAGGAATTTACTTCCCAAACAAACAGAGACTGGCATGGGCCATAAAACTATACAGCTCTAGCCCATACTTCTCACCATTTAATCTTCTCACAATTTCTACTAATTAACTCTCCCTCCTCTTCTTCCCCCTCCTCCTCCCTCCCCTCCCCTATCCACCCCAACTCTATATTCTACAGCCAATGGTATCTAGACTGCAGCCAATCAATATTTGGCATGAAATATATATCTCATATTATACAGTATCTCACACCTCATTCTGCTGCTATATGTCTGAAGAAGTGCACTGCACATGTGCACGAAACGTCACATTAAAATATGAAAGTTAGTCTTTAAGGTGCAACATGTTTGTGTCTTTTGTTTTGTTTTGTTTTTCTTTGATTTTTGCCTCATTCTTGAAAAGACTAACACGGCTACCCTCTCAGAAACTTTCGCTCCCTACTGTACAACAAAGTTATACCACCAGGTGCCACTGTAAAGCATTGGCTATATTAAGAGATCCATCACACCCTGGACATCACCTCTTTGAGCTGCTGCCATTGAGACAGAGATATAGAGTATTGAGGGTGAGAACGAACCATCTCAAGAAAACTTCTTTTTTAGAGTGACATTGGCCTTAAATGGAAACTCTGGACTCTGAAGTCAGCTCATTTTATGTGTTATATCATATTGTATTGTTTTAATTAGTGTTGTAGCTGCTTTTAAATCTATGTGGAATGTCTTATCTGTGCTGATATAGCAACCGTGAAATTTTGTTGTTCCTGCAAGGGGACAATGGCAATAAAGATTCTATTCTATTCCATTCTATTCTATTCATCACAATTGCCTCAGAACAAGAGATGCCTTCCCATAATGTCATTGGAGTTGGCAGAGGCTTCCAATTCCACTCTGGTGAACCTGACTTACCTTTTACTGGCTATGGCATGGGCTGCTCTGTGGATGCCCTGCCTCTCTGGATTGTTGTGCCATTCCCACTGGTGAGCACAGATTCATCTCCCAATACCTTCAAGTGTGTCTTAAGACCTATTGGTTAATAGAAAAGGAGTACCCCCCCAGACATATTTTGTCATTTCTTGACAGACTGTCTGCATCAAACACAGGAGGGCTCAGATTGAATTCTTGGTGTCTTCTGAGGAGGAAAGATTCCTCTCTAAAAGCTTGGACTGCCCCATCAGCCAGTGTCAACAGTATAGGTTTAGATGCGCCCAATGCCCTGATCCAGTATACGGCAGTTCTCTATGTTCCAAGGCCACAATCTGCCTCTTTGAAGGAAATGCTAAGTGCTTTTTTTAAAATGTGCATGGGATGAACATTTTGAGTTGAATCTTGATCCCTGCTGGCAATTGGATAAAATTAGATGAAGCTAACATTGCCAAACAGATGGCAATTAGGAGCTGAAGTGGACAACTGAGCCAAAATAAATTATAAATATACTCTATAAGATGGCCTGCATGTTGGAGCCACACTGACACATCCCCAACCATAAGGTGCAGTGATATTAACAAGAAGAGCTGTGGTTGCTTTTTGTGCCTGGTGATGCAGTTGTGATATAGACAGACAGACAGACAGACAGACAGACAGACAGACAGACAGACAGA
>JAHTLZ010000065.1:8782931-8794015 GCA_023846285.1 Phrynocephalus versicolor | reverse complement strand
ACTACTACTACTACTACTACTACTACTACTACTACTACTACTACTACCAAGAAAACCCAGACAAAAGGCCTTTTAAAAGGTAGAGTGCAAAATGAAGATGGAGGGAGACAGCTAAGTTCGTATTTCTATTGCTAGTGTGAGCCACCCAAATTCCACAGAGTGGCACAGATTTCACACACAGAGTCACTCAGCTGGATTGAGATCTGCAGCTACAAGAAAATAACGGAAAAAAGATCCAAGTAATCCAGAATTTCTGCTTTTTAAATGTTTTCTACAACTAGACAAAAGATAGATTTGTGCGTTCACAAATACACAAATTTTGTGAAAAATGAAATAAATTACTTATATATTCTGTGGAACAGGTCTTGTAGGAAAAATGGTAGTTCTTTGTGTTTTCTTAGGCTCTCTTAATTTATATACAATGTTTAAATGAAAATATACACCCTTAGTTCCGAGCTCTGACACATGTACATGCGCACACATGTACTTTTTCTCCCTTCCTATATACATGTTTTTGTACCAGAACTATATTTACATGGTTTAGGTTTCACCTCAAATTATATTCTGCCTGAACAAGAACCTCCACATTCTGAATTTCGCCTTAAGCAAACAATTCAAATTTCATTTACTGCTTAAGAATTTAGCCAATGCACTTGAGAAATCTGGCTAGCCTTCTCAAAAATACTCCTAAAGCTTCTTCTGAAATTATTCAGAGTCTTTATCCATATAGGAATGTGTTGAATTAAATCACAGATGCACTGGAAGCAGAAATGCAACATGTGATCATCATACATTTCAGTAATTCTTTGCCCACCCAGACTGGAATAAAGAGACAACACAAAGATTGGAGTTAATAAGGGCCACAATTTATTTATAACAAGGATTAACTGTTATCATAACTAAAGACGAAGGAGCACCTGTGCCATAATGCAAGTGGAAGCTCCAGTAGGTGTTGCAAGTTTTCAGTCCCTCCCGTATATGAGTGATCCCTGAGGCATGTATAATGATGCTTCAGGTAAGATGCGGTCCAGGTACTTAGGCATGCTTACTCTGCTGAATGTCTACAACTGTCGGCAGCCCTCCATTAACTAACCAGGCCTAACATTTAGCTATACCTATTCCTAATTCCTGTGTTTATTTATTTATATATGAGGGCTGCCCAGTACTGTGAAGATGGGTCATAAGGAGGGACGTACTTGAGTTAAGGGACCACTTGTGCTACCTGAATTGTGACCGTTTAGGTGTAAGCATATAACTATATCTGACCGTGCCTTGAAGATAATGGGATGGGCAAAAACACACTGGCACTTGCGGCCAACCTGAGTGACACAGCCAAAAATTCCCGTCTGGCGCCATATCGACCAGCTAAGCATCACCATCCGCAATATAGGGCAGAGGTTGGGGCAAAGGGCTGTGCAGGCAAGAGGCTGGCAGTGTGCCAGGGTTTGTCTTAAATAGGCATGCTCCCTTCCCCCGCAGCCTACGTGCAGGTGCACCACTTTGTGTGCCTCATCCGCTTGGGTGGCAAAGGAGCCCCGCCCACTGAATGAGTCCTGGACAGAGCAGCGATTGGCATGTTATAAGAAGCATGTTACATTTAAAACCCATCTCAGAGTACCGGTCATTAAGGAAATACTTGTGTGAAAAGAAGAAATTTTGGAAGGACTACAAAGAGAGGGGGCAGCCTAATTTCCCATGTTACACCCCATTCAACTAGAGCTCAACTTCCTTAATTCCCTGCAGAGCTAGAGATGCTGAAAAGGATGGGGAGATGTACGGACCAATGGCAGGAGAGGATGCGTCAGTAAATTCTGTGGCAGTGATAAAAAGCCCCCACTTTTCAGCTTCACTTTTGGAACTGACTTTTGTCAACATAAAAGGTCAAGAGAAAACCACAGTTATATTTTGCATGGAACCTCAGAGAAGGAAGCATCACTTCATTATAGCTGCCCTTCTCGAAATATATTTATGATCCAAATAAAGCTTCCATCACTGAATCCAAGGACCACTTCAGCCAAAATTCAGAAGATGGTTCCATTTATGCTGAAGGCCAACCATGTGTTGCCCTTATTAGAAACATGATGAACATCTTTCGTACAATGATGCTTTCTCAAATGACCTTTGAAGTATCCATGGCATTATTGCACAAGGTAATAGCCTGCACTCAACACAGGCAGTTCTGGGTAAAAAAAGCAAAAAAAGTCAAGGTAATTATCAGCAACTCAACCGTCATTATCCATCTACACATACAATGGCATGCAGATATAGAGACACTATGGCCAGCAACAAGAAGAACTGATCAGAGGGCAAATCTTTAGGAAAAACAGGCTTATAAACAGATTTCATCTGTTTCAAAGCATGAAAGTATATATTATTCACTAAATTGCAGAGGAAACTCAGAATTAGAAACCATATTCAATCATAGTGTAGGGGTGTGAAGCACATCATGTCTCATTCTTGCAATGAGAATGAGAAGCAGTTTTTAAACTCCTGATCTTGGAAGATGATGGGCCTGAACAATGTTTGCATTAGTTGAGTGATTTGTACAAATGATGCAAAATGAACTGCACAAATTATGCAAATCTAATGGCTGCATCCTTATACCTTTCAGAGACTTACATTAAAAGCACTTGATAGGTTTTTCCAGTCCTTTCAATTAGTTAGTCAGTTCTCTATGTGCATTTTGGGAACTTACGCATGCATGTCCCATGATTATTGAGGGGAAAAGGCACGAGTTCCGTACAATGAAATTTTGCACAAATTGCAGAATCTACTGTAGATGAAAAGTTATCCTTGGCTCTTTCTAGCACTCTTTTCAAGTGTCAAGGAGACCTAGCTTACTAAAAATGATTTATTTTTCAGGGATTTTGAGAAGTCAATTCTGTGTTATTAGCCAATTCATTATCTATAAATCTTTCTGGAGGAAATAGCCCCTAGCTTTAAATACAATAATTTTAATCTCATTTGCAATGACTTGGAAGAGACAACTACAGATACTTCCACTTCTCCCAAACATACTGAAGTATCACAGTTTGCAACTGGGTGGCATCAGGTGAGAATCTCTGTGAGTTTTTTTCTCTTTGTCAGCTGCTCTATACAAATATTTTTCAATCTTAAAATATTTTCCATTATGTTTTTAAGGGGACCATAATTTCCTCTCAAAGTAACTTCAAAAAATGCTAGGTCTGGGGCAAGGTCGAAAACAGAGACACCACAATTCAGGCAGCAAATAAGGTAAAGGGGAGGGTTGTTACTGCCACTACTGACTGTGGACCTCAGACAATTTCTCTTGACAAACAGACAGATTTGTAGGAAAACTGTCAGTTTATCTCCACACAAATAGGCTGGAGGATTTTGGTAGGTCATATCTGTACAACTCTAATAGTTGTAAATAAACTTGGTAACCAATTTTGTCTAAGCACCCAGCAAAAAAAATGCAAGCCACCACCAGCACATTCACCTGCCTCTTAACAGTTATTTGATATGGATACTGATCTTCTGTTATGTCCAGTCTGATACAGAGACCTGTAGGTGGTATAAAAATGTCATCAGACAATCTTGCTTTCTGAGTCCATAAGTAGTACACTTAGGCCCCGGTCCCACATCCCTTTAAAAGCAAGTTTAAATTACCAGATAAACTGTGTCTAAAAATGCCGTCCCCACGGCCACCAGTGAACTTTGGTAGAAGCAGGAAAATGCCTTACCAGCCACTGGGGCAAGACCTACGCCATTCTGGCAAAGGCACAGCTGTTGGTGCTGGACACTGTAAATAAGCTGTATATATTGGGCACATCATGAGTAAGTCTGCTTCCCCCCTTCTTATCTACATGAAGCCCCTCCTTGGATTTTGATAGCTTTCTTCAAATAAGTATCAATCCTCCTGCTCTTCTGGAAGTGGCTCTTAGCGAAGAGGTGAATATTTTGAAAAGACAAGTTCAAAAGAAGTGGGTTTTTTCACACTACATTATATCCTCCCTGCTTTATTGCTTTTCTTTTGAGAAAATTAGTTTATGTTTTTCTGCTCTTTGGTATGTGGTGACTCTAAGATGCAACCCTAAAGGAAATTACTTTATGGGTTTTGTACTTTCGGTATCTGCTGGACTTAATGATGCAGTTTTAAGAGCAGTATTGGAGAAGCTGTTTCTTAAAGAACTCTCTTTGACCTTGAGATAATTTCATGTTTTGAAAACAAAGGCTGAAAGATAGCTATTCCTGGCCTCTTGGATTGAATTCAGTCATCTCCTATGCCCCTACGTTTTGGAAATTAAATGGCAGAAATTATAATTACAAACAATTTTTCATTTTTCATTGTGAGCCAAAACAAAATCCACAATGGAATACACAATGGATTGGGAAAATATCTCAGAAGAATAATTCACAACTATACTATTATCTGGATTACAAAGAATCATAGATATCTTGGATCCAGCCTCTAAAGATACATAGATTTCCAATCCTAATAAAGTAAAAGAAATAGAGCAGACACCGGACTCCCGGCTACAGATGACAACAACAGGAACTATGCAAGCTAGACCTCAATACGAACTCTTGGGTAGCATGAAATCCCTGAAAAAAACTGAAATTAGCTTGAATCAAGATATTATACCAGAACAGAGGGCAGATCTCAACATAAACACAAATATGACAAGAATGGTGCAGGCTAAGCCGTTAGATGTGCCAAGTCCATGGAATATGATAGGCACATCTGTTTTACTTAATGTGGGTGCCAAAAAGAGGAAAATGTGGGACTTTTTCAGTAGCAGAGCAGCCCAAGATTACTATTAAGATAATACAACAACCCATGAAGATAATGACAAGGGGAAAACAACTTGGGAAGATAAGGGGCTTGGCAGGAAAAGGGAAATTGAAAAAATGGCTGAGTGAATTTATTAGGTGAACATATTTTCTGTATTCTGACTATCTAAGGCTACTGGAAAATTGGTATGGTATGGGACTTGGAAAATGGAAATGTGAAGACAAACCTGATATATATATATAAATGTTAATCTGTTAGATTTTTAAAAGGATAGTGGCAGTTAGGCATAGACTAGAACTTCTATGCATAAAGTGAAACATAGAGCAGGAGGTAGCTCTTTTATAATAGTGTTATAAAGTATTAACTTGAATTAGAGATGACTAGAGACGATTGCTGTAATTAGGCACTCATTGGAAGAATGGGTAATTATACTGTTGATGATACATAGAAGATATGTAGTTGGTCAAATATATCCTAAATTGCTTAATATTGAAGAGCTGAACAGTGAGATTAAATAGATTATTGAGATAGGCTATATTCTTTGTATTAAAATAGATATAAGTAAAGCTAGATAGAACACAAATGAGATAGTAAGGAAACAAAGTATGAAAGCAGTCTTGTTCAAGCTCGGCAAGGAGATATGAATTATACTAGGCTCAAATGTTGGGAAAAACTGTGACTGAATTGGTGACACAACAGGAGACAGCAATATATTTGTTTTATGTAATTTAATGTAGAAACTAAACATAAATGTATCATAAAAAGGAGAATAGACACTTTCTTCATTTGTTCAGCTATTAATTTTCATAGAGAGCACCATAACAGATGGGTTGTTTTGCTCCTATGAAATGCTTCGATCCCTTCCCTTGATAAACGGTGATGGACTCTCATAAATCCACCAGCATTCAAAATCACAGGTGCATGGAAGAACGCTTCTCATTTAAAATTTCTTCTCTCTTCTTGATTTTTAATACTCATCATTAAACGTTGCACCTTAATAAGTATCACAAAACTATAAGCAGGGTCCCTGGAGGTTAAGAGGAAAATTATAACAGCATATGAGCTGTCACAATGTGCCACATTTATGCCTTTTTGTGCTTACATGATGTTTTATTATTTCTGTCTTTCAAGTATACCCTACAAATAGAAGTGTCACTGTTTTGTTTTGTTTTTTAAAAAAATAAATGTTACCATTCATTTTCTGCATGGCGCAATTAAAGCTTTAGACAAGCAGAAAAAAACTTGGGGGGAGCTACACCTGAAAAGATTATAAATTAGCTTTTCCAGAGCACATAGACTTTACGAAGATGTTAGTTTTGTCAAAACTACAATCAGCAAAGAGGGTGGTTTGGAAATTTCATTGGAGTGTATTTTAACAACTACTTTTAATGTATAACTCATAGCAGGAATTGTGGCAATCAGAGATAGTCCAACAGTGATTTTTGAACATCAAAGACTTCTCTCCTGGTCCCATAATGTTCTCCAGGACAAAAAGAATTTCTAGGGAGTCTCAGAACTAGAAAGAGGAAGTATTCAATTAATATAAATTCATCGGCACCCAAACCCGATTGTGTGGCATAACTTTACACCAACATGTTTTTGCTAGTGTGTTCTACTTGGATATTGGCTGATCTTTGCATTCATTGTATCAAGTTATAGCCAACACCCTTCTTAAGCCAAAAAGACCTTCCAAGGCTGCCCACCTACTTAAGTCCTTCCACTTTAAAACAATCTTCTGCTTTACTAATGAGATCAGGGCCTTTTTGTGTGTATTTTGAGAATGGCCGTCCCACAAGGCCTAGGTCCGAGTGGGGAGGCTTTGTCCCTGCCGGCCTCCGTAGTCGGACCGAGGAGAGGCACAGGGGATGTCTCGCGATAGCTGTCGCGAGACGCCCTTATAAGGGCAACACGCGGCATCCCCAGCCTCTCTTCGATCCGACCGGCACCCCTCCCACCCACCCTTTAGTTGCCTGGAGAATGAGGTATCCTGGTCGCTTCGGGGCCGAATGGGAATTTTTGGTTGGCACCTGATTGGCCTTGGTGCCAGCGTTTTTTCGCCCATTCCATTCTCTTTGGCATTTAATTAAATAGGTATGGATGTATTGACAGGACGTCAGAAGGTTGTGAATATAGGTAGGAATATTCGGCCACTAGGGAGCAGGTAGTGCAATAAAACCAGAACCCGAGACGTCATGTGTATAGGTTCCCGTTGCAAGGAACCGGGCGGTCGTGCAAGAATTAGGCTGAACAAAAGGGGCCTCAACAGGCCATCAAATAGAGGATGACCAAATGGCAGGACAGGCACGGCCGCTGTGAGATACAGGTCAAATTATACCAACGGGGAGTGCCATGCTGTACAAAGGGCACTCCCATAGGCGAGCACATGACGTCATAAAATAAGACCCAAATTAATGGTAAATAGGATTTAAACCTAACTTGCACTACGGGAGGCCCATCCGAATAAAATAGTTGCTGCTACAGTTTAATAAAGTTTTGACTAAGTTATTAATAAAGTTGTGGCCCAGTTTTAAAACCCAAATTATTGGTGTGTCGCTTGTTGATGTGATCAATAACCACAGAGAATTACTCTTTGATTCTGCCTCCATATTCCAGGGTGCAATAAGACAGGCATAAGATCAGAGGTATTAGAATTAGGTATATAATGCTAGACCTCTTGGCAGGGTTCCTGCATGGCAGGGGGATGGACTGGATGGCCCTTGGTGTCTCTTCCAACTCTGATTCTATGATTCAGTCACAGAATAAAAATCAAAGCTCCCTACCCCCAATTTTAAAACTTGGAATCTGCACACATATGGATGAAGGACTGAGCTATCCATGGCAGGGTAGTCACTATCTGAGTATTTTTTGAAGCACAGCATCATGGAAGAGGTGGGACATTAGGACATTGTTGGGTTAAAGCCAAGAAGACAGGTGCTACAATGGCATGGCCTCCTTCCCTGTAGGCTCCAACTCTTTTCCCCATTCCAAATACAGCAAAGCAACCACTAATCAATGTTTCTGAAAGGTTCCAGCTGGGAAGTACTGATGGGTTACCTGGAACTGTAGCTGGGAGCACACGTGGAAGTCATAGTTAGCAGTGGGATCCAGCTGCATTAGAAGAAGCTATGCATCCTGGCAGATATCCAAAGATCCAAAGGGATGACTTCAAGGCTGTATCTGCTTGTCTCATCATCCAAGATCAATGTGGCTTGGCCCGAGCTCTTATAGGAATTAATCACTAGGAATGCTCATGCTGTCCTGTAGGCTTCCTACAGGGAAGTCTTGTCTACTCTGAGAGGCAAGTGATATGAAGATTCACAGACGTTTTCCTCTGCCTCCCAATACTGACAGGCTAGCACCTAGAATGGCAAGGGGTAACAGTTATTTTACTTATTATTTATTTATTTCAAATATTTTTATCCTGCCTTTCTCCTTTAAAAAAAGCACCCCGGGCAACTCACATCATTTAAAAATAGCACTCCAAAGCTAGAAACAGTAGGTATACAAATATTAAAAAAGAATAAAATAAATATTATATAAAAAGTAAATAAACAAAAAAAATAAAGGTCAGACCACCAGTTATTAATGACAATGAAGCAAAAATTAATGGAGGTTGGGTTGTTTTCCTTTAAAATATTTTACTTTACTTCATGTAGCAAAAATAACAGAAGGCAAAAGAAGCAGAAATAAAAACAAAATGCAAGTTACCATGATTTGGACACTCCTGGGGGATAAAAAAACTTCAGAGTCATAACTCTGGCTTTCAGTCAAGGTGCTAAAATTGAGAGGAGATAAAAGGCATGAATCCACGCACCCTGAGCATATCAAGTAGAGGAAATCTGAATCAGGACAACTAGGTTTGTTGTGCATTCCAACACAGGAATTCCTCGTCATTCCTTCTGGCTTATCCTGACTTGAGTACTGCGGAAATAAGAAGCGACTTTGTACTAAAGCAGTCTTGTGGTCCTACTAGCACAGCATTATTTATTTATTTATTTATTTATTTATTTATTTATTTATTTATTTATTTATTTATATAAATGTTTTTAACTCACCTTTCCCTATAAAAAGGAGGCTTACAATAATTAAAGCACAAGGGTTAGATTAGTAACAATGAATATACAATACTAAAAAGATCAATGAATGCAGTACCAAAAAGCATAAATATCACCAAAATGCATTCTCTACATTAAGATACAACAATCTGTTCAGAAGAAGAAAGAACACTCAGCAGCCATCTGCTTAAGGAAAGCTTGCCCAAGGAGAAATCTCTTCAACTGGATGCAGAAGGGCAGCAAAGATGGGCCTAGGCTTGCCTCCTATGGGAAGGAATTCCAGAGTCTGGGAGAAGCAACAGAGAAGGCCCTCTCTCGTGTCACTACTAGAGATGAGCACAAAACAGAAAAAAATGTGTTTCATTTCATTTTGTTTGTTTAGTAGTTTCATATGTTTAATTTGCAATGAATTTTTAAAGTAGTTTTATTACAAAATGAAATGAAACACTATACTCCCCATAGTCCTAGAGGCACCAAAATGACAGGGGAGCTTCCCCAAGCTCTTCCCTGTAAGCCCCCAAAATTTGGAAAGGTTTGGGGATCAGGGGGCTGAGTTGTTATGGTCCAAAGGGGTGCCCCTGGGAAAAAAATCTTTCTACTTGGATTCAGAATGGAAGCCAAGCCGCAGTTTCCAAATTTTGGGGGGTTACCTTGAATTGCTCCCCTGCCATTTCTTCTATGATGAATCATTTCATCCTAGAGGGGGGAAATGGTGTTTCATCACAAAACAAAACAAAACAAAAAGTGTCCTATCATTTCATTAGGTAACAAACTAATTTGTTACCTAACAAAATGACAAAACAGTGGTCCCCCCCCCCCCCATTTCATGCCCATCTCTAGTCCCTACCAACTATATCCATGAAACTGGTGGGACTGAGTGGAAGGCTTCTACTGATTATCTTAACAATTGAGAAGATTCATAAAGGGAGTCCTTGTGATAGCTTAGCCAGAAAATTGCAGTCTTTTTCTGCCTTAAAGGGAGAGGTCACATGCAAAAAGAGGTACTCTGCATGCAGAAGATATACTCCACAACTATGGTTTCTACTCATCTTATGCATAGATGAAGAGTAATATCTCCAAACTGAAAAGATCTGCATTTTCTTTTGGAGGTACAGTGGACCCTCGTATAGCAAATGGTTTGTACAACATAAAATTTGTACAACACAAACAATTCTGGAGATAGGGGAAATTTGCTTAACAGAATGGTCTATGGGGTGAATCCGTACAACATAAAAATCATCACAATTAGGGATTACTCTGTTTTCAATGCATTCCTATGGGAAATTTATATAAAGGAAAATTTGCTTAACAGAATTTCATTTGGAACTAATTAATTCCTTTATACAAGGTACCACTGTATATATAATTTCCATTCTCCATGCAGGTGGTCTCAAATTCAGTTCAGACTTGACCTGATTCAATGGAAAATCTCCAGTACAACCCTGTTGCTAACTGTATGCTTGCTGTCAACATTGACCACTTTCTCTGTCTCGTGATTTATTTTTTAAAAAAAGAATGTCACAATGCTTTTACTTTACCTCTGTCCAATTTGACATCTTTGTAAATATAATTCTCCAGGAAGCAGCTACATTCGGCCAACTGCATCATTTAGCTTCCCTAAAATCCCTTTGAATCAAGTCTCTTTTGAAATAAAAGCAATCTTGCAAGAGGATTTAACTGTCCTGTTGGATAGCCACTCCAAGATCAATCATCTGCTCTCATTCTGTATTCCTGCTGTATTTTGATCTTTTCTGCAGCTTGCCTGTTTCATTGTGACTAGGGTTTCAAAAACTAAACCAGCAGGTGGTATGTTTCCATGCCCACCCCAGCTCAAATAAGTTGGAATCAAGCTTTTACAGCATCCATTGAGGAAGGCTCTTTAAAGATCTATACTGCACTTGGAGACAGGAGAGTAATGCAGGCTTATTTATAAATGTGTGAGCTGAGCCAAGAGGAAACAAACAAATTGGAAGAGTTGCAAATGACCCTGGTTAAAATTAGTGAACTGCACTCTGTGCCCAGTGGCTTCTGTTTTCAATAACCCTTTGCCCCCCAAGCCCCAGAAATAATAGGGGAGACAAATTGTTATGGGTTAATTGGGCCACAATTTATTAACAATTCAACTTAATTCAACCAACACCGCTATAACCTGTAAAGGGGAGTATAGTAATAAACCTTGGACAGCTAGTGGCAACTGGGTACTGGAGTAACGGGAAAGTGCTTTGAACACACACACACACACACACACACACACACACACACACACACACACA
>JAHTLZ010000065.1:8745757-8772585 GCA_023846285.1 Phrynocephalus versicolor | reverse complement strand
AAAAAAAAAAAAAAAAAAAAGAAGAGAAGAGAAGAGAAGGAATCAAGACGACGGGGCTCCGGGCGGCTTCAGAGGTGAGCCTGCATTTTTTCCTCTCTTTTTTTCTCCCTCCCCTCACGCAGACAGGAGCAAGGAAGTGTGGAGGGGTGGGGACGCAGGAAGAGCGACTAACCCCCAAGATCTCTGGTCCGAGTTTAAGTGGCCAGCGGATCTTAGGGGTCGTGTGAAAAGGCCCTAACTTTTCAAAACTCCTCATTCCTACTTCTTGAGGTGTACTGATCTCTTTATGGGAGCGGATTGTTATGGGGCATTATAATAATCACTTCAATTGCTTCTAAATTTGTTGTTGTTGTTGTTGTTGTTGTTGTTGTTGTACTTTGTACTATGGAACTTTTATCACCTTGAGTTCCTTTGGGAAAATCTTGCGAGGTATAAATATAAAAATAAATAAATAAAAATATATAGATTGATCACTGATGTGACTCACTGTTAGCCAACTATAATTTCCGGACTGGAGCCAATTATGACACACTGCCCTCTTTCCCACTCCTCTTTTTGAGCCACAGGCCAGAATCCTATTGCTTTACTATGCTTGCATAAGGGACATCTCATTGGCTGCACCTTAACAAATGGCAATGTGCTGACAAGACATAATGAGATTTCTCTTACAGTCAGCAGTACGCAAAGAAGAGGAAAGAAAGAGAGGGTTCTGCATGATGCCTGCCCAACTTTCTTGTCTCCTCACCTGTTCCCCAGGCCAGCTTGCATCCTCTCTGATCGTGAAAGCCTGTTTGGTGTTTTGATCATGAATAAAGCTAATGCTGATGTTATAAAATAAAGTGCTGCCCATTATTCTGGGGAATAATGATGGATTACAGATGATAATCAACTGGTGCATCTGATGATTTGTATTCTTGAAAGATTTCACATCCACTTAACACAAGACCCCCGTAACGATAAGTTGAACAAAGACCTGGCCTCTTGTAGGCATGAACTCAATTTGATTCTGACTGCAGATATAGCTCACAAAATCAAGTTGGCCAAACTGAACTTTGTGGAAAATGCGAACAAACCAGGTAGATGGTTAGCGTATAGGCTAAAAAAGGTACAATCACAAAAACTCATATTTTCACTCAAAGACAAAACTGGGGAAACTCAGACAGAGCAACTACAAATCCAAAAAATCATAGAGGAATACTACCAAAGATTATTCAAGCCGGAGATGATTGACAATGATGCTATCTTCCATTACCTTGAACAAGCCAATTTTCCAAAACTTACTGAGGAACAGAGAGCCCAGACGAACGCCCCTATCACAATGATGGAAATAACAGAGGCTATTAATCATCAAAAATTGAATAAAGCGCCTGGACCCGACCAAATACCAGTCATATTTTATAAAAAATTCTCGGAGACAATTTCTGGAAATATGAAAAACCTCTTTACATCTATATTTGAAGGCGAAAATATACCAGATTCCTGGAAATCATCACATACGACACTGATTCCCAAAGAAGGGAAATCCAAAGATTTGATACAGAACTACAGGCCAATCGCCCTTCTAAACGTGGATTACAAAATTTTTGCAACCATCCTGGCCAATAGATGGCGAATGATTTTACCCTCTTTGATATCACACGACCAGACTGGCTTCCTCCCGAAAAGGCACCTCCAATCCAATATCAGAACTTTTCTCAGCGTGTTGGAATATTATGAATCCCACCCCGAGAAGCAAGTAGCTTTTGCATTCATTGATGCTGAAAAAGCCTTTGATAATGTATCCTGGTCTTTACTCAAAACTCAATTAGATTACCTTCAGTGTGGCCACAGAATGTTGCGAGCAATTGAACAAATCTATTCTACCCAAAATACCAGGATTGTAGTGAATGGTCACCTCACAGATAAAGTTAATATACACAAAGGTACCAGGCAAGGATGTCCCCTCTCCCCTCTTTTGTTTATATCTACCCTGGAAATTCTTCTTCATGTAATAAGGGAAAACCCAGACATTCAAGGCCTACAAAATAAGGGAGAAGTTTACAAGGTACAAGCCTTTGCAGATGACCTGATGGTTATCATGGAGAACCCCCAGACTTCCTCCGTATAACTTCTAAAGACCCTGGAGGCATACTCAAAAATCTCCGGATTAAAGGTGAATAGAGAAAAAACATTGGTTCTAACTAAAAATATGACCCCACCCATGATCGAAAAACTGGTAAATCAATCTGGTTTTCAACATTCTAATAAGGTAAAATACTTGGGTATTACTGTATCCAACCGATGTAACTCTTTACTCAAAGACAATTATGTTAATGTTATTAAAACAATCAAAGCTGATCTCGAAACCTGGTCAAGACTTCAGCTATCCTTAATGGGCAGAATTGCTGCAGTCAAAATGAATGTCTTACCTAAAATGCTTTTCCTATTTCAATCTCTGCCTATATTACCAAACTTTAAGATCATTTCAGATTTGGAAAAAAGTATACGTATATTTATATGGCAAAAGAAAAAAGCAAGGATTAAAAATATTTATTTGCAGGATAGAACCAAATTTGGAGGCTTTGCCCTTCCTAATTTGGTACTATACTACAAGGCTGCCGCCATGACTTGGATTAAAGACTGGATCTTGATGACAAATAAAAGAATATTACAGCTCGAGAGTTATGGCCTTGATAAGGGCTGGCATCACTATATGTGGTATAGGGGAAATTTACCTACCCTCTTTAAAAAGCACTGGATAAGGAATGCTTTAATCAAAATATGGTCATTGATTCAAAAACATTTTTATCTCAAAGCACCTATGTGGTTATCCCCACTGGGAGCAATCTATAGCTCCCAGGCAAGTGAAATCTCAAAAGTTATAACTTACAGACACCTTCTGAATGCTGACCTCTCATTGAAACCATTAGGGAAATTAGTATCAGAAGGTTACAATCTGGATTGGTGGAAATATCAACAAATACATTCACACTTCAAAGAGCTTTCCAAAGAGGGTGGCTTTATGACTACTGATACCCCATTTGATAAAGTACTTTCTTCTGGTGACTCAAAGCTTCTTAGCAAATTTTATAATATACTGTTAAATGAAAAAATGATTGATACATTGGTTAAAGACTCTATGATTAGATGGGCTGAAAACTTTGGTTATACTATTCATTTAAATAAATGGGATTCTCTGTGGAATACAGTTAAAATTTTCAAATCTATTTCGTTTAAGGAAAATTGTTACAAAATGTTTTATAGATGGCACTTTGCACCTCACCGTTTATCCAAGATGTATAACTGTTCACCTAAATGTTGGAAATGTAACTATGACTGTGGAACTTTTTATCATATGTGGTGGACCTGTAAAGAAGCAAAGGCGTATTGGAATATGGTAAAACTTTTCTTAGAAAGATTTTTGAAAATTAAGATAGAGTCTAGACCAGAACTATTCTTGTTAAATATAGTAGATGTAAATATTTCCTATGACCAGAGATATGTACTTCACCATGTAATTGTTGCTGCAAGAATACTGTATGCGAAATTTTGGAAACAACCAAACACGCCAACAGAGAAGGATTTCCACGGAAAGATAAGAGAATGTATCGAAATTGATAAACTTTCTGGTTATCTAAAGGGAGACTACGACGAGATCTCTCGGGAAAGATGGCAAGAAGTAATAAATTTATTAGTATTGTGATAATATTTGGCAATTTTAGTAATATGTTAAATTACTATCTCTATTTTGCTTGATATACTCAATGAAAATTTTAAAAAATTGTACCCCTTCTTCTTTCCCTCCCCACCCATACTTTTTTTTTCCCTGTTCCCCCTTAAAAATTCAATAAAAATCTATTAAAAAAAAAAGATTTCACATCCAGGATCTGATAGCTGTTGTGAGTTTTTTGGGCTTTTTGGTCATCTTCCGGAAGTTTTTCTTCCTGATGTTTTGCCAGACGCTGTAGCTGTCATCTTCAGAGGGCAAGGAGCTCAGGGAACTAAGAGTTCTCTCTCTGGTCTATGAACACTTTCTATTCATCTGTTTTACTCCCTGCTTCACTGTGAGACTTGCCTTGTTCCTGCCACTTGGATATTTGTACTTTCTCTCCAAGCTGGGAAACAATTGTATAATTTTAGTTCATTGCAATTTCATGTTTTTTCCACAAAGGTCCACAGCTCTAACAATTTCATGTTTTGAACTAATTTGATAATTATCTTATAACTTGATGACATTATTACTCATGACTTTGTCTGCACAGAAGGCTCCACGGGGGGATGATACCTTTTCATTGTCAAGGTTTCGTTTGTGTCCTAACTTCCTGTTTTCTGATTAATAGAGTGATGAACTAAAAAGGAGCCATGTCCCTTTATAGTGGTATATATAACCTGGAAGGAAAGGACTACAATTGTCCATGCTTATTTCTTCTTTTAGGGGGAAAAGGTGAAAGAGCTGCTCAGTACTATAAAGTCTACTGAGAAGACTGCTACCAATGGGGCTTAGTTCTAGGTATGTGGGTGTAAGGTTGCCTTCATTTTATTAAACCTCTTTAGGTGTCTAAGGCCACTATCTCACCTGGGGGAAGATCAGATATTGTGAAATTCCAGCTTTTCTTCTTTCTTGGTCACGTGACTGAAGATGTGGGATCTCCATTCCCACGCACAAGGATTTTTTTTTTAAAAAAGTGCAGACCAGCCCCAGGGCCAGCAGGTGGTGACAGAAAAAATAAAAATAAATAAATAAAGTGCTGAGAGCCCAAAATGCGGGGTGGTGGTGGTGGTGGTTTAAAATATTAACTTGTTTGAGGGGGCATATCCAGTTTTTTTTAAAAAGCCCAGTGGCCGTGGGGACAAGATTGTGGAAACGCTTTATCAGTATTTTAAAGAATGTGTGATAGAGCCCTAAGATATCCTTCGTGCAGCCAGATGTCTCAGTTTTTAGAACCAGGAAATAGGCAGAGCTTAGGAAAACAACATCATCAGTATAAGAAAGATACTAATTCAGTACATTTTAGGATGTGATTGACTCTCCATTATAGGATCAGAGGTTTCTTCAATGTAAATAGCTGTAGGGGTTGTATTAATTCCTCTTCATTAGTAGCTCATGTTACTTCATAACAGAGTCTCTCTCTCTCTCTCTCTCTCTCTCTCTCTCTCTCTCATACACACACACACACACACACACACACACACACACACACACACACACACACACACACACATACTGCTGGCATAGATAATAGAAAAGGCATGAGACATAAAATAACTTAAGCTGCAAGTTAATAAATAAAACCTACTATCTGTAAAAGGTAATAATAATCCAGAGTTAGGGAGATACACATGTGTACATCCTCAGCTATTCTTCAAGGTGTAGGAGATGCAGTTTAACTTCAACAGCAGTAGAAACATTAATGCCAGCAAAGTCTTTCAGCATTCTGTTTCCCCAAGAGATCCTTGGTCTTTTGAACTGGAAAGGCAGGGAGCTGAGGATTCCTTGCTTTTTTCTGTTTATTTGCATTGCTTTCTCTTGCACTGCGGAGGGGTGAGCTGAGAATTGTCCTGGCTTTTTTCTGCCCATTTGCATTGCCTTCTCTTGCAATGTGGAAGTAGCTTCCTTTATAGCTGTTGTTTGTGACAGTAGCTTGCTTGGCAGCTGCTGAATTATTTATTTAATTTTTTCCCTCTGTCAGCTGTGGGTAACTGAATCAGTGGTTAATGAACCAGTGAATGTGGGGGCCATACTGTATTCAGAAATTTTGGAGTCTTTTCCATCCTCCTCCATCCTCCCCTGAGGCAAAGATATTGTCGGAGTTCGCTGGAAAGGTTCCGAAGCTGATCTGATCTTGATTATAGAAAGGAAGACAGGAAACACACACAGAGAGAATATGTTTTCTCAGATCCAGCTGAGAAAGTCACGCAGACAAAGGACTGACGTGTTCACCTCAGAACCCTTCCTTTTATTCTCTAATCTGTTGTTGACAAATTCACATTGGAGCATTAATGAAAACATTGTTTCTAATAGGAAGCAGGTGCCCTTATAGCCCTTTGGCCCTACCTCAAAGCAAAGAAGTCAGGGGAAATAGAAGGTCACTTCCAGATATGCCACATTGGCAAAAGTCAGGAGTGTGTGCACTACACTGAAACTTCCCTGAAAAGCATACTCTGAAAAAAGGTTCCCAGAAGATATGGTTTCCATGGAATAAATAATTCAAAAATCCTACCACTGTTGATGTTGTCACTACTCCTGTTAGAGATCATGCTGTTACATGTGCAGTTACAATGTGTTTCATAATGCATTAGATAGAAAATTCCCCATCTTCTTACTAGTGCACCCCCAGTTAATGTATTTTAAATACAATGTCCATTTCCTTCTCAGTGCAGGGCAGACCTTGTAAAACAGGGATTTTATTTTTTATGTATTAATTGTTTTAAACTGCTTGTTATGTTGATGATTTTAGTATGTTGTAATAGTTTTAATATGTTGTTGTAAGCTTCCTAGAGACCATTTGGTAGTGGGGCAGTGAAAAAAAAATCTGTAAAATAAAAATAAATAAACAAGGCAAATGTTTATCCTCAAAACACCTTGGTTTGGAGGTACTTTTATATTCTGTTCTATGAAATCTTGCCACCTTCTTCCACTTGGGTGACCATCTTTTTGGCGTAATGATAGTGATGACTAGGAAAATGCTGAGATATAAGAAGGCAAGAATCACAGTAAGGTACCACTATCCACATCTTGAGACTGTTCTGGAAGACAATGTGACCCAAACTGCAGTCCTAGCTAAGCTGGTGAAATGGGCCTTACGGTTTCTCCGCACCCAGTATGGCAGGCAGGTGGGATGGGTGGAGTGGATGCAATGCAGGATGTCCCTCTTCACTAGAGATGGACATAAAACATGAACTAGAAAAAAAATACAAACTGGGCTGGTTTGGAGTTCAGTTCATGGTTTGGTTTGCAGAACCTTTTTTTGCCAAAATAAATAAATAAATAAAAATAAAAATAAAAGCAAAAGTAAATGAAGCCATAGGCAGCAGACCCAGCTTCAAGGTTCATTTTGGGGGTGGGTACGTTTAACGAGAGTTTGTGGTTCCTGGGCAGCTATCAAAAACCACTGGTTTTCCAACTCATGCCCATCTCTACTGGAATAGTGTTGTGGATAAAACACTGGATCAGAGCAAAATCTGATTGCAGATCCTTCCACACTCATGAAGCTTACTGGGTAGCCTTGAAAGCAAGTGCCTATTTGTCACCTTAATAGATTTTTGTAATACCAGATGACCCCATTGCTGCCGAGATCCCCCAACTGCTTGGGGGGGGGACGGGACATTCGTGTGATGAATGAGTTCAGATAAATAACATTGTCAGTTCTTGCCTGCAGCGGAATTGTAGAGAACTTAAAAGTGTGACAAATTCATTTGCCTAAATAGATTTTTAATACTTTTTGTTAGTAACTCATCCCCTGTCTGCCGAAATGTTCCAATTGTAGCTCAGCAGTCTTTGTTGAATTATTACTTACCTGCATTGTCAGACATGCTTGTTCATGCCTAGCCCATCACCCAGATAGCAAGACTGTGCTGCCTGTCATATCAAAACAAGACTCTTTAGTATTCACACTTTCCCTATTGGTGCTATTATCCCTTGTGTAAAGAGGCTTATGAAGGCATTTTTCTTTATATAAAAATATTTTGATTAAAGCAAAAGCTAGAAGAAAACTGTCAGGTTTCCCCCACCATCTGTGATCTTGACACACACCTATCACACTCTCAAATTCTTTAATTTTTTCTAAGCTCTGCTGACATACCTTCCAAGCCAAGTAATTTCTTTACCTCCTGGCATCAGATAGATTTCATGAGTGTTGCCCTTGTAACCAGACCAAATAAACCCTCCCTCCCTTTGTCAAAGGAAGCTGAAATTAAGCAATCTGAGCGTCTTGCTTAGGATTTAGAAAATTCAACTCCTGAAACAATAGGGTTTAGCTTACTCTTCCATTTCCCAAATTACCTTGTACATTAATCAAAAAAGGAATTGTCACCTTCTTGGCAAAACTATGCCATTTGGGGGGGACAGAAGAAGCTGATTCTGACGTATAGTGATAATCAAGCTATTATTTTGCCCTTCACTATGATTAAGGAAATTGAACGGAAAGCATAATGAGGGACAGTTTTAACGTGCTGAACTGCAATGTTGTACAATTCAAGTTTTTTTTTTTTTACCAAGTCCTCTTGTGGGGGGGGATGCATAAACCAAGAAGAAGGTAGGTGTCTGTTGCCAATGATAGTGTTCTGAGATGTTGTCAGGTGCTAACAGATTACCACAAGCCTTTAGTGAGAGCATGGGGAAACACTGATTTTTGGATGTTTTCGGCTACAAATCCTATACTCCAGTATCCCTACCTAGGGATGGGCAAAAAAATGGAAAAAATAGCATTTTGTTTTTTCGTTTCTAGCGAAGTTTTGTTTCGATTCAGCATACAGATGAGGAGAAACCCCATACCTCCTGATGACCTCACCCAGTGGTCTCATATAGATGAGATACTGAGCCACATGGGGCAAGTCTAACAATGTACACCAAGGGACGCCCCCAATCCAAGCAGTTGAGGTGCCTGGATGGTCCACCTGCCAGTATTTCTAGGGTTAATATACTACCTTAGGCTCCACATCAGTGCAGGCCAGTGATGGTGAAACTTTTAGAGACCGAGTGCCCAAACTGTGATTCAAAACCCACTAATTTTTTGCAAAGTGCCAATATAGCCATTTTACCTGAATACAGGTGGCTGTGAAGGAACGATGTCAGGTGCCCACAGAATGGGCTCTGAGTGCTACCTTTGGTACCCATGCCATAGCTTTGCCAACACTGGTGTAGGGAGTTAAATAGCTGGGCCTGAATTTGAAACTAGAGACAGGCACAAAACAGAATGATCAAAACATGAACTGATTTTTAAAGAAAAACAAAATGAAACAAACTGGAAATTTTCAGTTCGTTTCCTTTCATTTTTCATTCCCACTCAATCGGGTGCGTCTTTAAAAGGGATCCCTACCGGAGGCCTCTCAATGCCTGCCACCACCACTGCCACCACCAAGCCCCCTGCGGCTAGGGCTTCTGAGGCTACAGTGAAGCCTTCTAGTGCCTGCCGCTGCCACCAAAAACCAAGCCCGGGGCAGCCTCACCAAGGAAACTGGCAAGGAAGGGTGAGCAATGCCAGCGCAAGGCCTCACTGCCGCCGCTGGAGCCCCTCTAGAGCCCAGAAGCTGCCAGAGCCCGGAAGGAGGAGGAGCTGAGTTCAAGCCCCCAGATGAATGAAACATTTTGTTATTGTTTCATTTTGCACATTTCTTTCAAAAATTCGTACAAAACGGAACAAAATAAAATGCAGGCAGGGACGAAACAGAACAAAACGAAGCTCCTTGTTTCCGTTTCATGCCCATCTCTATTTGAAACTCATTTATTATGTTTTTCCTCTTCATTTTAACATCTTGGAGGGGGGGGGGAAGTGCTTCAACGCAAATAACGCTTTAAGCTAAATTGGATGCAATGAAGCTGCTGCTAGTGTGTATGCGCTTTAAAAGATGAGAAGCGTAGGAACTGGCAAACCACTCCGGTATTCCTGCCAAGAAAACTCCATGGATATGGAGTCACAAAGAGTCGGTCACACACACAAAGGGTTGTTTGCATCTTTTTGAGCAACCAGCCAGTCATTTGGCACTTACTGCTTTCTTTTTGTGCATGCATAATTCTCAGAAGGAAAGGACGCATAGTTTTGTACAGCCAGCTTCCAAGTATCACACAGATATAAAAAAGAAAAGAAAAAAGCAGCACAACTTTTCATGCTCTCGCTTCAAGGTGAGAAATCTCATGCAGCTTGAAATAGTCAAAATAATCTCTGTGTGAAAGAATAAAGACTTTAGTCATTATTGTTTAAATTTCTAGCTCAAATACCATGCATGTAGAAGTCTATAACATATAAGGGATACCAGGAAACATCACCCTCATGCAAGCACATCCAGTAAGCCATATGCAATGTGGAAAATCTATGATACTATTATTTCCTTGACTACTTAGCATGTGCACAATAGGAGAAAATATATTATGTGTCTTCTATTTGTTTGCACTGAAAGATTAATGTATATTTTTTTATATAAAACGATGGGGTATATACTGTATATACTTGAAAATAAGCCTAGTTTTTCAGCCCTAATTTTGGGCTGAAAAAAGGGCCCCTCGACTTATATTCAGGTCAATGCTTTTAGCCACTGAGGAAAGTGCTTGGGTCAGTGGCAAAAAGTCATTTTAAACATTGCGTGCCGCTTCTCATGACCCCCTCTGCATCACAGGGGAGCAGTGCATGATGTTTAAAATGACTTTTAACCGCTGACCCAAGCACTTGCATCAGCGGCTAAAAGTCATTTTAAACATCACACACCAGTCCCCCAGCTCACAAAGAAGGAGCTGCCAGGCCCTGCTACATTTCCCACCCTAGACTTATACTTGAGTCAATACGTTTTCCCATTTTGGGGGGGTTAAATTAGGGGCCTCGACTTATACTCGGGTCGACTTATACTCAAGTATATACTATATGAGGGGAAATGGGCATCCCCCCCCCCCCCGTTTTAAAATCCAGCTTTTCAAGTTGAAACCACTTGTTCTAAAATCTGTGAATGGAAGATATAGAAATACCCAGTTCCTTCCCTCACATTCTTCACAAATTAGAAACTTAATTATTACAAAAGCAATAATTTAGTGTCGGAATGATAAGCACCCTAACTCCAAAGAAGGTTCCATGGCACATTTTACATTTTTTTTCCTAACTTTCTTCAAAAAGGAAAATAAGAGAAAAGAAAGAACAGCAGCATTTGAAACAACTGAATCAACCGAATAATGAAATATTACCATTTGCAACAATGTTCAATCGAAGGGTACAAGAGACAGGGGGAAACGTTAGAAGTCATTTTCTATTGCTCATTATGAGGGCTTTCAAAGTGTAATTTCTGTGGAGCAGTAATTGGCATAATTGAAATGAGTGGGGCTTGGGCCCAGCAGAACTCTTTGAAGATTAGGAAATTAATCTCTAATGAGTCTTGTTAGCGTAATTCTTGTAGAGTGCTTTGGGGGGAAAACATTAAGTGTACCTTGAAAAAGTTATGTACTTTTAAATACAATTTCCCCTCGTCGCTTTTTTACAATAGTTTGGCACTAGTGATTTTATGGAGTTTAAATTTCTCTGTCAGCCAGAGACACTTACAGCGACATTTGACTGTGGACGAAATCTCATTGCTTAAGGAAGTCAGCCACAACCAGTCCATTGGATTGATGATGCCTACAGAGGAACGGACTCACTGCATCCCTCCTGATTGAATTCGTACTCTAAATGTCACTTCCAAAGCCAAACAAGAGAGCTTCTACCACTGTTTTGTACAAACACAGGAAGAAGGGAAGCAGTGTGAGGAGAGCTCTGTTCCCATCACAGCCATAAACTTAATGTATCCATGTAGTGTAAGAGCCTGAGAAGACATCCATGTATGTGGGAAAGCTGATTTCCAGTGATTCTCACTCAAATGATGGCTTCTATCAGCCATAGTGCTGGGATGGGCCTCTTTGTCTACCCAACTGGTTGGCATCACATGTGTGCAGCCTATGGGGCTGCTTGCAGGGGCAGTATGTTAGATAAGGCCTTGCCACATGGTGAGAGGCCTCTTTTTCAATCCAGCCGTCTTCCCTCCCTCATAAGAGAATGAGATTAGCTGGTTGTATAAGGGCCGGATGGGAATTTTTGGCTTCCACTCAGATTGGACCAGAGTGGCAGTGTGTTTTCGCCCATCCCATTCTCTTTAAGGCTAATGGGAGGTTTATAACCTGTCACAATTGGCGGGTAGTGCAAGTGGTAAATTTAAGTCAGGTGAGAGTTATTGAGTAATATACCCTTATTGAGCCAGTAGCCCTCAATATGAATTAGGAAATGTATTAGTAAATCAGGAACATTAGGTGTTAGGTATAAATAGGTTCAAAGATTAGGAATGAGGGCTGCCCAGACCGCAGGTTTTGGGAGGGCGCTGAACAGGTGGGCAGCACCCTTCTAATAATATTAGGAATCATTAACTGCTCCGCTTGCACTGCATTCAGGCCCCCTTGTTTAAGGGATGTTTAACACTTGAATTGAGTGAATTCATATCAATAAATTGTGGCCCAATTTTAACCCCACAAATGTGTCTTGCCTCTTTATTTCCGGGCTGGGTGGACAATGAATAGCAGAGTTTTTCTGTTTCCGGACCATTGTCTTCTATGTTTGGGGACATGCCAGAAATGTTGATATGTTACTGTTTTCTCTTGAATACCCACTGGCACTGGAGAGCTCACAGTCACTGTCTGAAGGCCTGAAGTACATGCTGTTCCAAATCTTCCACTCTCACTTCACTGTATATGGGAAGGAAAAGAAGCAAGGTGTGTCCTTTTAGCCCAGTGTTCTCTGAATGGAAAGGTCTGAATGATTCAATGGATTTAAATCATTCCTATCACTTCCCAGCTTAGCTCCTTTCAGTGGCAATGCAGGGGGTTTTAACATTGTCTGTACAGGAGCACATTTGTTTAAAATATGTCGTAATGGAAAATGTGATAGGTGCTGCCTTATAGCATGAATGAGTGAATTTAGTTGCATTCTATGGGTTATTTGTGTCTCTTGCTTGCCTTGCTGCACTTTCTTTTGGGTAAAAAGTTGTATGTTAACAGGTCTTCCCCACCGAAACTGCACAACAACAATGGGGCTGTGTGGAATGCCTTGGGCACCTCAATTTCATGATGGAGGTGAGATTTTAAGGAATCCGGCGGGTCCTCAGAGTGCTGCCTTGCTGAACTTAGCCAGGTGCAGCTAGACTATTAGAAAGAAGATTTCCTCCAGGCTTTCAGCTACACCTTGAAAGTGGATTGGCCTCCAATCAGTATTGTCAGCAATGATTAGCTGGAGCTCTTGAGGGGATCAAAGGGTCAGCTCCTTTGATCCAACTGAGAAAAAGAGGATTTCCTCTTCCAAAAAGAGCATTTCACTGCTGATATTATCAGTATTGATAAGGACTACCAGCTAATAATCAAAGCTCTGTAAAACAGAGCTAAGAAATAATAACTGAAATTCTGTGGCTTAGTGTAAGGTGTCACACTATGCTAGTAAAGACTTCTTGAGTCAACTCCCCCATAAGCCCCACAAATGGCAAGTCACAACAGAACTTATGGAGGAGCTTACTAACCAAATCCTCACCAATTCAACAGGTGTACTTTAGTGAAACTTGGATATCAGCTAATAAATTGCATCACTTACAGCAAATAAGGTAACATTGTAAATACATATAATAATAATAATAAAAGTAAAGGTAAAGTTAAGTTAAATGTTCCCCCTGCACATGCATACTAGTCATGTCCAACTCTAGGTGTGGTGCTCATCTCTGCATTCAAGCCGAAGAGCCAGTGTTGTGCAAGTCCACGGCCACATGGCCGGCATGGCTGTGTCAAGCCCCACACACAGAGCACACACACAAACAGGGTTCAACCAATCAATCAATCAATCTTTATTACGGTCAGTGACCAGCCAAACAGGGTTCAGCTCTTCGCCAAGATCTTTAGTGGAAAGCCACGCAAGTTCAAGTCATTTGCTAACAATCAAGTGCCAGATAAATAACAGAATCCAACTCCCAGCAATAAACAGTCCAAGTCAAAACCAGAATATCTCAAGGAAACCAGATGCCAAACCCAAGGGAACAGATCAAGCCATTGTCCAGGAAGCCAGTCTGAAGTCAGGAAACAGAGCCAAGGTCACAGACAGGAACGTGGTTGCAAGTTCAAATGACGTGTTGCTCCCACAGAGAGCTCAAGGTGAGCTTACCAGCTTTATCCCAAAACAGGGAACACACCCTTACTTCTGGAAAGGCTTCTGCTAGTACTCAGGGCTTCCCGACCTGATTCCCCATCTAGCATCAAAGACCCTTTCCCTAGCTCTCCTGGTAGCACGTCTTTGCAGAATTCTGCTCATGGCCCTTCTAGGAGGAGGATATATGTTTTCAGCTGAGTCATCAGACCCAGCTGCCTGCTGATTTGAGCTGCAAGGCTCCTCCAGCAGGTATTCACCATTTAACCCCTCAGAGTCAGGTTCTGTGACAGGCAGGGTCCTGGCAGGCTGCAAGGAAACACTGTTTTACCTTCCCACTTTTTATGGCAGTACCTGTTTATCTACTTGCATTTACATGCTTCCAAACAGCTAGGTTAGCAGGAGCTGGGGTTATCAACGGGAGCTCACTCCGCTGCATGGCACCCAGAATTTGAACCGCTAAGCTGCTGACTTTGCAGCCAACAGTTTTCAGAAGCCTTAGTCCACTGAGCCACCATGCCCCTCTAAATAATAACAATAGCCAGCCATTACTGGGTTATGTCTGTCTATGGGACAGACATAAACTTACTTTTTAAAGGAAATGTGGGGTACAGTGGTTAAATTGCTGTACTCCAGCTAAAACTGTGCTTATGACCTGAGGGTCAGTCCCTGGTAGCAGGCTCATGGTTGACTCAGCCTTTCATCCTTCTGAGGTCAGTAAAATGAGTACCTAACTTCCTGCAGGAGAGGGGCAATGTGTTGCCTGCATAATTAAATTTTAAACTGCCCAGAGAGTGGTATATAAGCAGAACACTTTGTTTTTCCTTTTTAAAGAAGCAATGCAACAAGTAGGAATCAAATGTTCTTCATGCTCCAAGGAGTAATGGCATTCAGATATGTTCAGAAGTTGGTTTTAAAGGACATTTAAAGGCATTTTGAGGAATTTTCAACTGGAATTTTCTTCTTGTACCTGTTTTTAAAAGGCAACAAACTAAATTATAAACAACACACCATGTTACTTGTCAAGTCTTGTAATGGATAATAATCACAGGTTATCTTTTACACCATGTAGTAAGTACCGGGAATTAATTTCTTTTAGGGCACTTTTACATGACCTCTAAAATCCACTGGCAACTTAAATTCGGACCAGAGATCATGGGGGTTTGTTCTGCTTCCCGTGTTCCCACCCTTCCACATTCTGTTGCTCCTGTCTGGGTGAGGAGAGGGAGAAAAAAGGGAGAAAAGAATGCAGGCTCACCTCCGTCTGCTGTCGGAACAGCCCCGTAGCAATTCCTGTCTGTTAAAGGGGCTATGGGGTCAGCAAAAACAAACAGAAGGCAGGAGAGCCCAGCATCCACAGCTTAGAATCATAGAATCATAGAATTATAGAGTTGGAAGAGACCTCATGGGCCATCGAGTCCAACCCCCTGCCAAGCAGGAACCCCCCCCTTTTTTTAGCTCCAGAGACCAGGTACTTGTAAAATGTGCTGGGGCGCGCTTAGGTGGACATGGTCGTACTTAATTTTTTTTTAAGTCTGCAGCTGGTGGGGAAACAATTTTAAGCTCTGCATCTGGGAGCCCTTTGCCTCAGATTTTAGGGGTCGTGTAAAAGCAGCCTTAGACATGGCAATGAACCACTTTGTGCCAGTTTGTGCCAATTCATAAAGGAAGCAGCACAGGTGCCACTGCTCTCAACTGACCGCTTCTTTTCCAGTCACCCACTCATCAGGTCCAGCTTGGTTGTTTTCTCTACTTCCTCAGCTAATCTCCTTGTCGAACAACAGCACAGACTTCTCTGCCCTGGCCTCTTGTCTGCATAGGAGATTAGCTGCTGGAATTGGAAAATCAGTTGAGGAGGTGCAGGAACCTAGCATGCTGGCTCTGGTGAGTGGCCGATTGATCCAGAGGAAGCAGTAATGTTGATTACTCTCAATAAAAACATCTTATCACACTTGCTGCAAGATTGGAAGCTCCTAATAAAGTCTCAACAATAATAATAGTAAGGTTGGCAGAAGGGAGCAAGGAGATAAAGTTAGATTAGACTTCGGAGGACATACCGTTGGCTACAAACCGCACCCAAGCAGAACTCGAACTCTCTCTTCAGGGCTGTAGCTTCTATGAACTGGGATGAACTGATTCGTGCCTGTCTCTAATTTCTATATGCGTTCCCAAGTGCGTATTTCAAGGGGGCTTCCATTGTTGGTTAAATGTTCCATATGGGCACAGGAATGAATATTGCACTAGAGGGATTTGTTTTCCCACCCCTTCCAAAATTCAGAAGCATCATTACCCAACTGGAAGCTGCACATACGGAATGAGAATGAATGCCAGTTAATTCCAGCCCCGCGCTGCTTTTCTCTCTCCGTCTTTCTGTGGCATTTGAGTGGAGATGATGATTCCTCAGTGCCTAGTTGCAAAAGGAATTGTCTAGCAGGAGCATCTGGCTGCTTGGCAGATGCAGTCACGATAGCAGCTTTGAAGCTACTTCTGGGTCTGTCACAGGCTTTTGTTACCAAGAGACTGTGCTGGCTCTGGCATCCTTAGAGCTGCCATTTTCTATTAAAGCTCCTTTGATTCACAGGCATTTGTGCCTGGTGCTACAGATTTAGCTCTGTAAATAAGAGCTTGCCCGTCTCATTTCTACACAAGGAGAGATGGATTTTCACCAGAAAATGTCTTCGGCAACTGACTTTGAAAGTACATAGATGCAAATGGGAGCAACAAGGGATCAAATAGGGCAAGAGCAAGTAGGGCAAATAATTGCAAAGGCAATTGGTGGTATTACATTTTGGTGTTAGTTTATTGCATGCCAGACTGTAGGGTGGTCCCCCATCCTTCTTTAGGGAGGGAGTTTTTCCATCTGAAATGCTACCAGAGAACCATCTTATGCATGAAGGTGTCTTCCCTTTAAAGCAGGCATGTCCAAACTTCACCCCTCCAGATATTTTGGACCACAACTCCCACAGTCCTTTGCCATTGGAAGTACAGGATTGGAATTCTGGGAGTTGTGGTCCAAAACATCAGGAGGGGCAAAGTTTGGACATTCCTGCCTTAAAGGGTTGCCCAGTATAAGTCTACTCAAAGATTAAATACCCACAAGGAGGGAAACAGAGAGCCTTGAAGTTGTCTCCCCCCCTACTATACATAGTGGTTCTATTTAAATATAAAAAATCACTTATAATATTGCATCTGTTCATATAGATATGGCAAACTAATGACTTATATGGAAAACTAATGACAAACTAATACCGGATACCTTGTAGTTGTGGCCAGGTATATATTCGGACCACAAAGTGCAGCATCCAAACCAGAATCAAAGAACATGAAAGACACTAGAGGCTAAAACAACCAGAAAATTCAGCAGTAGCTGAACACAAAACTGAAACAAACTGGATATGAAATCCTCTTCCAGGACACAGAGGTACTGGACAATAAGACCAATCACTATGTCAGACTACACAGGGAAGCCAGTGAAATCCACAAACACAAGCACAGTTTCAAAAAAAGAAAAAAAGTCTAAAAACCAACAAAGCCTGGCTTCCAGTACTAAAAGCTGCAAAGTGAAAAAGGTCAAAGCTCAATGGTTCCCTACCCAGCTACAAGCAAAAGTGATCAGTTCACACAATAGAACTGCTAACAATACCCATCAAGGATCGTTGCTACCCCTGTTTGCATTGAAACGTCTTAATCACTTCATCACAAAACAATGACTAACACCTATTTCTCAACTTTAAAAAAATCCAATCTCAGCCGCTTTACAAGCCAGAGCACAGAGATAATTCTTAGTTCCCTGAGCTCCTTGCTCCCTGAAGACGCAAGCACAGAGTCTGGCAAAATGTCAGAAAGAAAAATTTCCATAACTTGGCCAAACAGCTTGAAAAACTCATAAAAACCCTATCAGATCCTGGCTGTGAAAACCTTCGAGAATACATTAAACTAATGACTTGTTTTGATTCCTTTTTTGGTAATGGGTACCTCCAGGGGAGGAAGAGTGTTACCATCCCACAAATGCCCCCCCCCCCAAACCCTCCTTCTTGGGGTCTGATTGGATTGACTATGGTGAGTCTTTTCCCCAAAGAAACCTAAAAGTGCCTGCACTCATACAGTCACTCCCTCTCTGTTGATCTTGCCACTTGTCAGATTTCCAGCTGATGACCAACTGAAGTGTTTTGGCTGGACAACAGCACCTAAGTGATGCGGGCAGATTTGAAACATTGCCATTGGCAGCAGCTTTCCCCCCCCACAGGATCCAGGAATCTGTAGTAGTTGAATGATCCCCACTTATTGCAAGGTAGACTAATGGAAGAGCAGGAGCTGGGAAAAGAGTAATGAGCACAGCTCTCAGCAGAAAGGAGGGAACACAGAGAGAAAGGTGGGAGCTTTGCATCCCCACCCCCTAAATAAATAGGCAACACAATGATTTGGATTTAAAAATCGGCCACAACGTTATTAAATCTTATATTCTGATTAATCCTTCCCCTCAATCAACTTAAGGGGGCCTACCATAGTGCAAAAGCTGCCTAGATGTCCTAAGCACATCCGATCTCTCCTGAGTTCGGAAGCTAAGCAGAGTCAGCCCTAGTTAGTACTTGGATGGGAGACCCCCAGGGAATACCAGGTGCTGTAGGCGCCTGGAGTAGGAACTGGCAAACCACTCCAGTATTCCTACCAAGAAAACTCCATAAACATGGAGTCACGAAGAGTCGGTCATGACTGTAATGACACAACACACACACACACACACACACACACACACACACACACACACACACACACACACACACACACACACACACACACACAGTGCAAATAAAATTTTGGCCTGGGTGCTCATGGCCATTTGGGCCTTTATGAGGGAGGTGAGTTCCTATCAGGGAAAATGCTTCTAAAGTTCTTCAGCACTTTTCCAACTCATGGAGACTAACTCCCCTAAGGCAGCCATAAAGAATTTTTAACCACAACCTATTTATGTATTTTTATTTTATTTGTTTTAGAGTATTTTTACCCCACCTTTCCCTTTGGAAAAGGTCCCAAGGTGGCTCATCAAACCATAATTAACAATAACATTAACTTGATTAAATTCCTTTTAAAGGTTCCCCAATCACCTAACTGGGATATATATAATGAACTCACATATCACCAAAATTGCAGTACTGCCAGTTGCGACTGGTAACATTTGGTTGCCCTATTTAACCTAGTAATGAGAATGGGATGGTCAAAAATTCCCATCCAGCCCCAAAGCAAACAGCTATGCTCATTCTCATTGCCACTAGGAAGGGTGGGTAGGGATGCTGCAAAAATGGTGAAAGAGGCAGCAATGCAGGTGTGGAACCTTTTTAAAAGCTCCCAACACCCATGAAATCCAGGCAACACACGAGTTGCCTTTTGTGGAAGCCCCACACGTGCCGAGCCCACACTAACAAAGTCCAGTACTTTGCCAAGAGTCAGAAGTCAAGAGAAGAAACAGAGTCAGTGCTTGCCAAGGGTCAGGACCCAGAGAGATAACAGAGTCCTTATTACCAGTCCAAGGTCACATCAGGAATGTACACAGTAGCCAGACGGCAAGCCGAGAAGCAGAATGCAAGCCATTATCAAGGAAACAGTCCGAGGTCAAGGAGCCAGGGAAACAAGTTTCTAGCACAGGAGCATGGGCGCGGCCAAGATGACTTGTTGCTTCCACGGAAATTTCTGACTGGTATTGCTAGCTTTATCCAAAAACAGGGAACACAACCCTACTCCCTGAGAAACATCCTGTTAGAACTCAGGGCTAGCAGACCTGATATTCCTTTGAGCCTCAAAGGCTTGGTCCCTGCTTCTCCTGCTAGCATGTCACTGCAAGATTCTGCCCCTGCCCCAGTGGGGAGGCAGGAGGGGAAGTATCTGAAATAAAGTAATCTGACAAAGCTCCCAGCTGACAGTCTGCGCTGGAAGGCTCCTCTGCCTGCCCTTCCTCCGTTAACCCTTCAGGGTCAGGATTTCCTACAGGCAAGGTCCTGACACCTCTTTGCTCTGGGGTTTTGTTTTCAGGGCTGCAAAGCATTCCCTCGAGGAACCATTAGCCCCGAGGAGTTCATTCTTGCACGCTCAAGTATGAGGAGCAGTAGATGGGACTAAGTAGCATGCCTCCTCATCCTAAGACACAGCCCTCTAGTTTCTCCATTTTTCAGTTTTCCTCTAATTTAAAAACATTAAAATACCTACAGATATCTCCAAATATCCAGGACAAATTGTTCTGGTTCACTTCTGAAGTGGCTCATACCAAATCAGCACTGATTTGTGTTACAAATTGTTCAGTACAACAGCAGACCTCCAGTAACCAATGAATTGATTTTCTAAAATAGGATACCTTAGAAAATGTCATGCCCTTTTTAAAACAAAACAAAACATCTCCCTGACATAACTTCCACCTGTAAAATGGCATCTACAATAAACATTTCCAAGTGGAGACTTCTAAAGAATCGTTTAGATGGAATGTGTACCTCATGTGCATGCATTTAGACAGCAGCTTGAAATTTTACTCTGTTCCTGATTTTAAATCACTTTTCCTTCAGCTTATCAGTCCAAGGAAAATTCTTTATCTTTCTGTCATGCTTAACATTTTCTATGAAAAGTGAATACCATTTACCCACTTTTCTCATTTACAAAACACAATAGCCAAAGAGAACAGATTTAAATGATTATAAATCCTGACAGCCTTCTGGAACAAAACTGTTAATGTCTAATACCTCAGCTAAAGAAAACAGTAAATATTATTCTAAATGCTACACAGATACTTACATAATGCTCAGCAGAAGAAAAATGGTGTGATAACGATTTAGGAAAATTGATACAGCCCATTTCAGGATTCCAAAAGTAGTTATTTATATTTATTTACATTACCTTGTTTCTTCAAAACATACACATCTTTACCCTTTACTTGGGGGGGGGGAAACATGAAGGCTGTTAACAAAAGGAAAAGTAGAAGACTAAAACATCAGTTCACAAAGTACTAAGATACTAAAAGAACAGTGGGGAAACCAGTGGCAATGCAACAAACGTTGACTTGAAAAAAGAACCGGTGAGAGATAAAACCGAAAATTTAAAACAACCATCTTCAAAGCAAATATATTCCTGCAAGACCATTCAAGAGAGGACTAAAAAAATGTGTCTTCCTTCAGAACAAGTTTCAAAGTATAGGAACAACTCCAGAAAACATCCTTTCCCTAGCGCCTCAAAAATTACTTGAAAGAAGAATGAACATGAAATCCTGAAGTCACCCATAACTATACAGTGGTAGGATGATACAATGAGTATCATCTTACCACACACCTTCAAAGAAATGCTGTGCCTCAACTAAACATGTTTTGGGAGTCACTGAGACATCTAGGGCGGCAGTGGCGGGGGGCCATGGGCAGGCGGCGACAGCGGCAGGGGGCAGGCACGGGCGGGCGAGCAGGTGGGTGGTGGCCGTGGGCGGGCGGGTGGCGGTTCGGGCCGCAGGTGGGTGGTGGCGCAGGTGGGCGGGTGAGTGGGCAGTTAGGATATCACTTAGGATAGAGGTTCTGTTCTTGGCTTGCACCCCAAATGTGTGTGTGTGCAAGCAAATTGAAGTTGGGAAAATAGAAAATAAATGGTAGTATATAATATATTTTAAAATAAATCCACACCTCCCACTCCCAGTCAAACCTCCCCCTTTATCTAATATCAGAAAAAAATCCTCACAAACTGCCAGAGAAGAAATAAAGAATAAACTGCTATTCCCTTCAGTAGACAAAGCTGCAGGGAATAAAAGAAATTATTTTCTAAATTCAATTCCCTCCCTGCCTGCCTAACTTAAATCCTAAAGCCTCCAGCCTCCCTCCTCAATCTCGATCGGATCACACCAGCACCAGCAGCCAGCCCTCCTCCCTCAACCACCTCCATACACCCGACTGCGATTTCTGGAAGGTGCTCGGCTTTTTATGCCCTCCGAGACATCCAGAAGTGTCAGTCAAAAACCTGGCGATGCCATTGGTGGAATGGTTCAAAAAAATTGCATGGTCCCATCCCATGCCCAGCCCAAATGGGCAGGTCTAAAAAAATAAAAAATAAAATAAAATAAAATAAAATCAATACGTCGTTTTATTGCTATAAAAAACCCACTGCTGCTACTATTAAAATTCAGGCATTTAAAATAAATAAATTTCACATGTTTCTGTGGTGATTTGGTGTGTTTTTTGACCACGATTTCAAAAGAAAAATTGTGGTCGCCATTTTGGATCCCCCCCACCGCATGGCATGGCGAGATGACGAGGATGATTCCCCCCCCCCAGCCTGGTGCAAGCAGCCCAGGACAGGAGAAGAGGGGGGGGAAAGGCCGGGGACCCGCCAGAAACCACCCCTCTGGTAGGTGGCAAAGCCTCAGGCAGGCATATTTTCGCCTGCTTTTTTGTCCGGGAGTCGGGTTTTTTTTAAAAAAACTTTTAAAAACTTTTTCTGTGCTTCGCATTGCGCGATCGCCGCGATGCCACAAACAAAAACGAAAAACCCGACCAAATTTTTATTTTTTCAGTTTGAGTTCGAGTTCTGACGGCTTAATTATCGTTACCGTTTCCGTTAAGTAAAGGAAACGGAAAACAGAAACGGAAACAAAAATTTCACTGAGTCGTGCCCATGTCTAGTTCCCAGTACAGGATGGCCATTAAGAACAGTACAGCAATGGAGCCAATTACCTCAAGCAGAGGTGAACACTTCCACACTAGAGCACTGAAGAAAATTTTAAGATAACCCTCTGGCAGATATTCTTTGATTTCTGTCCCTGCATTGAACCTGAGGTAGGATTTGAGGGCCTTAGAGGCACTTTCCAACTTTGTGCTTCTAGTACTTTATGATTCAATTTTCTACATTTTTCATTCAAATTTTTTGAATACAGTTTGGGTCCAAGCAATTATTCCAGCTGGGTATTTAATTACTTGAACTGCCCATGGATTTATGGCTTAGATTACATTTCCACTATTCAATGTTGATTTCAGAATTTTTTACAGTCTTTTAATCTATTCCCTTTATGTCAGATCTTTAAATTTTGTATGCTGAAGATGATCTGCTTCTGGTATTTCAAAATAGTTATAATTTTCAGCACTTGGCAATGATTTAATGTTCTCACAATTTTAGCTCTATTCTCTCTAACTTCTGGATCTTACTATATTCTACAGAGAGAACGGCACATTTGTCGTGCCCACATTTCATCTGAATAACTTTTGCTAAATATTTGCAGCATTATCAGTGGGACTTAGCTGTGGGTATTTATTTGGCCTCTGTAGGAAGGAGTTTCAGAGTTGAGGAGCTCCCATAAAATTAGAAAGGAGTAGAAATTAGGAATAATATTTTATGGTTGGAAACAGGTCTAAATAATGTTAGACCTGAGGGCTACCTTTGAGTCTATAGGGATATAGAGTTTGGGAATGTCCTGAACAAATTGGCAGCACCCTTTGGAAATAAGAATTCACTTAATCTGTGCAGGGGCTGGAAGTCCAATAGATTCCAGCCTCTTACCTGTTTGCACTACCCTCAGCCCCACCCATCAGAGGTATGAGTTAGTGATTAAAAGATTGAAAAATTTTCTATGAGTAAATTGTGGCCCAATGTTAACCCACAGAAGCTTGTCTTGCCTCTTTATTCCAGCTGGGTGGACAATATACAGTATAACGTAGTGCCTTTGTAGTTTGAGGATGATTTCTGTTTCTCAAAAAGTTGCTTGATGATGATGAATGTGATAACATAAGCCAGTGGTAGTGAATCTTTTGCACTCCAGATGTTGGAATACAGAATTCTAAGCCTGTATTGCCAATGACAAAGGACTGTGGGAGTTGGGGCCCAAAACACCTGGAGTGCTGAAGGCTTGCCACCACTAACATAAGCTCATATCTGATGCTTTTATTTCTCATGTAGCATCCTCTTTCCCTTTTGGGAGTAATTTTAATTGAAATTTAGGGTTTTTGGTGTGCTAGACAACATGAATGGGTAAACCTGCAAGAGGGTTTTCCTTTCATGTTAAACAAGGATGTCAATGAAAAGTTAAATAAGCAGAAGAGATGCCCTCCCTAAAAGAACCCCAAATGAAAGAAATGCAAACATGTTTACTATGCACATCCCTACTCTTGACAATCGTAACTTCCAGTAACTCTTCAAAGTAGGAAGAAGTCATTGCAGAAGCTGAGATGTGATGCAGCTGAGGTGTTGATCGACGTGTGTAAGTCTGCATTCTCCACGAACGGACATCATTGTGCACCAAGCTCCAGATGTCAAAAGCTTCATCGACCATAGCCAATATCTGGAGAAGCAGAGTGAGGACCAGGTCAAGTGTCCCATGCATAAGAAATGGTGGCCACTTCATCTCTGTTTCTGGCAAAGATGGTATATTCCTGGAGCCAGTTGTGAGGTGTAAGTTGTCACCAAAGTGATGAATCCAAATGTGGGGTTATTTATTTTATTTATTTTATTTATTCATTTTTATACCACCCGTCTACCCGAAAGAACTCTGGGCGGTTAACAATAAGGGCAGAACTAGCCCAACAATGGAAAGCAATACAAAAATCAACACGAAGGGGGGGAAAATTAAAAGAAAAAAATAATCAAAGGAGAACACATTACACCCCTATTAAGACAGCTCCACTGGCTACCAATCAGCTATTGAGCACAATTCAAGGTGCTGACCTTGACCTACAAAGCACTATATGACCTGGGTCCTAGCAAAAATAAAAAATAAAAAAAATCATCAGCAGCATGGCGACACTGATTTAAAAAAAAACTAAATGAAATTAAGGGTCGCCAAATGCCTCCCTAAAAAGCAGGGTTTTAAGTGGTTTTTTGAAGGCCAGCAGGGACTGTGCAAGACGCACCTCACTCGGAAGATGGTTCCAAAGCAAGGGGCCAGCCCCAGAGCAGGCGTGGTTACGGGTGACAGATTTCCGCGCCTCCCTGGGCGTGGCCACTCAGAGTGAGAGCACCTGCAACATTCTAGTAGGGATGTTCATAGTAAACTTGTAGTTAAATTCAACATCTGAAGTCTCCCTAGCTCCCAATCCAATATGGTTCATTGTCTTCCACATGCACAGACAGATGAAGTATATGTTAATGCACCCTGAAATATCAAGAGCTACATCTTTTACAGTGTCAGTACACTTGGAATTAAAAACATCCATCAAAATGTATGCTAATGTTTCCCTTCCCACCCCCTCAGTAATCATCTTCACATTGGCTTTTAACCAAGGTGACCCTCTGTCACAGTTGCTGGGGTGGGGAAAATGCCAGTTTAATAATTTTATTTTATTTTATTTATTGTTCTCATCTGTGTTCTTCTCAAATAGCTGTCTTTGGAGGTGTTCCAAAGAAAGGGGAATAATGATGAAAAATAATGTTTTGTGAATTCAGAGGAAGCTGTTTTCTAAGCCCCAAATCCCCCTGGAGAGCCCAAGAATACAACAGCAGAGGCATTGACAGTTGGAAAATTAAAATGTTTTGTACTTATTTACATATCACATGCACTTGAACATAAGAGAAGACACCTACTTAAAAGAGGAGAGGATATACCAAATCCCTTTTAGATGAATGAGTCACATACTGTGAGATTTGACTTTTGTTCCTTTGATTGATTCTTATGCAAATCCAGATATCTCAAAGCGATATATTATGCACACATACTGACTTTCTCACTGGCCCCACATTCAAGAATTGCAATGTAATATATCAAATGAGGCCATTATGCTATATTCTAGTAAGACGAAAACCAAGGTCTTCAGAAATTATTAAGATATGTTCAAGTATTTGAGAACAAGGAACTGAGGGACATCTTACAGCATTAATAGACAACATTACATTAAAGCTACAAGGTTATAAGTAGTTATAAACACAAAGTCTATGTGAACCTATAGATTCATATGAAATACACATGGTAGTCCATCATTCAGGGGAAACTTGCCTGAAGAGAAAGGTCTTTGCCTGTTTCCGGAAGGACAACAGAGATGTGGCAGTCCTGGCCTCTAGTGGGAGGGAGTTTCAGAGTCTGGGCACAGCAGTTGAGAAGACCCTTTCATGGGTTCCCACAAGACATACCTGTGAGGGTGGCGGGATGGAGAGAAGGGCCTCTCCTGATGACCTTAACACCCGAGTCATTTCATACTGTAAGTTTCAATCTTTGAGGTAGGTAGGACCCAGGTGGTATAGTGCTTTGTAGGTCAAGGTCAGCACCTTGAATTGTGCTTGATTGGTAGCCAGTAGAGATGGGCACGAAACGAGTGATTTTTCGTTTTCGTTTTCATTTTTTTGTTTTGTTATGTAACAAAATGAAAAATGAATTTTGACTCCAAAATGAAACGAAACGACCCGAAACACGAAAAAAATTGTCGACCGCTTCGTTTTCGTTACGGCAAATACATTGAATTGTGCTAAATGGTAACGAAACAGCAATTTTTCATTTTCATTTTTGTTTTTTAGTTCATTATGTAACGAAACGAAAACGAAGGTTTTTGCAAAAAACCTCACAAAAACGGAAACGAACCAAAATGGACCCCTAAATGACCAAACGACAAATGAAACACCATTTTTTTTGAGTCGTGCCCATCTCTAGTAGCCAGTGGAGCTGTTTTAATACGGGTGCAATGTGATCTCTGTACCGCGTCCCAGTCAGCAGTTAATGCATAGGTCAGAGAATATTTCTCACCTCAGTCTCTAACATTTAGCATGCCTTGGTTTGTGATTGATGATTGGAAGGTGAAGGTTGACTTAACTTGCAACTTGGTTGTTCAAGGACAGTAGGACAACAGGATCCATGGATAATCAAATTAGACTCTCCCCCATAGATGCTGAAAACCATGGATAGTAATGAACCCCACAGACAGCATTGTCTTTAGCATCTTCTAGAGGTGAATTCTGGTAGTTCCATCATGGAAATATGTATAAATATGTATTTCTTTTCAGACCGTGGACACTCATCGTGCACGTGTGTGTGTGTGTGTGTGTGTGTGTGTGTGTGTGTGTGTGTGTGTG
>JAHTLZ010000065.1:8730154-8745747 GCA_023846285.1 Phrynocephalus versicolor | reverse complement strand
TGTGTGTGTGTGTGTGTGTGTGTGTGTGTGTGTGTGTGTGTGTGTGTACTGTATATCTTTCTAACGCAATCCATGCGAGAGAAAATGGATTAATTTCAGGAAATATTTGGAAGTTGAGTCATGGCAACTGGACTTCTTTTTTTCTTTAGGGATTGAAACATTTTCCTGAATCTTCTCAGGCATATTCAGGGTATATGCAATCCATTAACCCTCTATTTTACCCTCAGGGTAAAAATTTCAAAAAAAGTCAAAATTTCCGTATAGATCACCCCTTGCATCCAACGGTTCCTGTATCAACAAGGCAGATTAAGCTACAGTGGGAAAGTAACTTCTCCATCTTAGAGGGTAAAATCTGCACATTTTAATTTAAGTTTCAAAACTTTAGTTCAACTGTATCAAATGGTGTCAGACAACAAATCCCAAGGCAAAAGAGAAAAATTGAATTCCTATATGGGACAAGTTATTTGCTGCAGAATCTCCAAAGGCTACATGCCTAATGCCCATTACTTGACCTATTCACAGTACCTGTATAGATCCTAAGAGAGATGTGGTGAAAAATTCATCAGCAGTGAAGTGACAGGTTAGTGAGATATTCTGAAGTTAAATGTGCTCACCTTTACCATGATTTAGACTCTATAATTAATGCAGTTCCTTTAATGGAGATGCTGAGTGTGGAAATAGAACACAAATGCAGATAAGAGGTTATCAGAACCAACTTTGTATTTGATAAATACAAAGACATACATACATACATACATACATACAAGTTAAGCAGGGTTGCCCCGGGTTAGTACTTGTATAGGAGACCACCAGCGAATACCAGGTGCTGTAGGACATGCCTGGCCCATACCCTTCACTTTCCAGTCATTGTCACTGCTGCTACAGTTATTTACACCCAGGTTAGCAAGTCACTCACATATCACCACACAACAAACACATCACCAAAGAAGAAAGCCTGATTTGGAGAAAGCCAAACAAATGACTTTTATATCCTAGTATAATATGTAAAAAAGGTAAAGGCTTCCCCTTGCACATGTGTGCTAGTAGTGTCTGACTCTAAGGGTGGTGCTCATCTCCGTATTCAAGCTGAAGAGCCAGTGTTGTGCATGTCCATGGCCACATGGCTGGTGTGGCTGCAAGGAAACACTGTTTTACCTTCCTGCTCTTTACTGCAGTACCTATTTATCTACTTGCATTGACATGCTTTCAAACTGCTAGGTTGGCAGGAGCTGGGGTTATCAGCGGGAGCTCGGCCCTGGTTAATACTTGGATGGGAGGCCACCAGGGAATACCAGGTGCTGTAGGCACCTGGAGTAGGAACTGGCGAGCCACTCCAGTATTCCTGCCAAGAAAACTCCATGGACATGGGGTCACAAAGAGTTGGTCACGACTGTAACGACACAACACACACACACACACACACACAAACAAACAAACAAATAAATAAATAAACAAACAAATAAATAAACAAACAAATAAATAAATAAATAAATAAATAAATAAATAAATAAATAAAGCTTCTTACTGTTATTTATGGCATCGGCAAGCACTGCAGCTAAGCTGTTCCAGTACAGAAATAGGCAATGTTGGAAAGCCTCTCTGCTGGCAACCCAAGCTGTCCCTGCGACAACAAAAAACCCTCCTGTACCTCTCTTATCAGTTGGCACTGCAGATGTTCCAGACACACCTCTTCCTTGTGCTTCTGTCCTGCCATGATCTCAAATCAGTTTACTGACCTTCATCCATCCCAATGCTGTGTCCAAACATCACACCAGAGCCAGCCAGCCACAGTGGATTCAGATCTCATGGGGAAAGAAGAGCTGAATGTCACTAGAATAAGGAAGACTGTGGTCATTAGTTCATCCTGTTTAATAAATGTCTTTGTTCTAATAATATTAGCTCATTGTTTGGGTTCTACTCTCTGGATTCCTCCAAAATAATCATAGTCTTCCATGGTCATAAGATTACCTTTCAGCCTTCTCTTACTCAGGCTAAACACACGCATCCTCTAGAACCAGCCTAGAGCCAGAAAGTTTGAAGAATCTGAGGAGAGGCTGACAACTCTTATGCATTTAGTCTTTTGGGTCATCTCCATTTGAACCTCATTTGAGCTTCCAGAAAATGTTAGCATTAGAGGTGTTATGAGGAACACTATTGGCTGCCAAGTAAGATTCTGAAAGTATCCTGGAAGGGGTGGGTGGGAAGTTTGAATCCTTAAAGGGATCTGGAAATTGGAGTATCTCCACTGTTCAATAACTTGTTCCATTTTGCTGCTGAGAATGCTCATCTGACCTCTGTTTTCTATTGGATTTTGTTCGCCTGTTGCTGGTATTACTACTATTTTTCCTCCAATGCTTATTAAAAAAAATTTTTTTTGAAGGTCAGTCACATTTGTTTTACTCCCTGGATTACTTGGACTAACTGCTTATTTTTTGTAATCAATGTTTTCAAGTATTTCACAGCCTTTCATTTATTGTTGCCTGCAGTGGCTTCCTTCCTGCCTACCCTTCCTGCAGTCCAGCGTGAGTTGCCAGACTGAAGCTATCTTTTCCATATCCTGCATTTTGGAGACTTGAGCTGGGAAGGTTTGGTTACTTTTAGTGAGTGAGTGAGCATGAGTGATTACCATCATGATGGTTTATCTGTTTCATCTGTACTGTTTCCTGCTGATGAATTGATTACAATGATGATGAGATGATAAATATGAACATCTAAGTGCTGTTAGTGTCCCAAGTCTGTGGCTGGTTGACCTTTCTTGCTCATGTAGTGTTGTTTTTGTCCACTTTTGGATGAGATCATTATCTGTTGCCTAATTCCGCTCCCCTTTTTACTAGTTTGGGGTTTTATGACAGAAACCAGCACCATGGAGAAGGAAAGATGACGTTGGCAGCTTCTTACTCATTGGAGTTTAACCCCGCATGATCCCAGCGCAAGGTAAGGAGTTGGTTGTTTGTGTTCTTCCAGTTCAGAACATCACCTGGGCTCCCGCGTTTCATTTCAGAAGCTGACCATTTCCAAAACAAAAAGCCCATCTCTAGTGTACACTTAAGAACCCAGAAGAGAAAGATCCCAAAATGTAAACAACATAAATGTTTTCTCCTTGCATGCCTCCTGTATTTCACTGATGATCCTTTTTGCCAGCCAATCACTTGCTGTTTGCGTTTCTCTCTGATAATTTTCTCACTGAACTAGAAATATGTTGATATAAAAATTTATTTTGAAGTAGGAAATGTCCAACTTAAATGATAAGAAACCCTCAAGTTGCTCTACCACAATTTTTTGTGAGGTCTTGTGTATAAGAATAGTGGAGAGAGGAGGAAAAGTTAAAGAAACACAAGGGAAAGAAAAGTGGAGGAGATAAAGGATTGTATTCTTTATTACCAACTCTAAAGCAAAGTTGCAAAATACAGATAAGTTAAAGCTTTGCATCACCAGCTCTGCTTTTGTTTTTCTTGTTGTTGATGTTGTTTAAAGAAAGCTGGTCATTTTGACAGTGAATCCTCTCCAGGCATGGCATGGCCCGTTTAGTATCACTTCAGAACTCTATAAATCTTTGATCTGCTTTTATTTAATATTTGTCTAAAATGGACCTTAGTGGCAGTCCCTTAAGATCTGGGATGGAACTAAATGAAATAATGCACCTGACAGTTATTTGATTTGGACGTAGTAGCATTTTTATTTTACAGGCTTACTTTATCCTTGACTTCAAAGGGCTTTTCAGACCAGGGAATTGAGGAAAGGAGAGCAGGATTCATTATTCTTTATACCGTTTCTTTCTTCCTGTGGTAGCCTTTTGGAAGAAAACAATGTTGAACTGCTACACTGTTGATCTGTTAGACCAATTTTCTACTCTATAACAACTGACACCCTATTTCTTTTCAAGAATCCTTTGCTTGTATAATTTACACAGAAGGGGGTGCTTCATTATAAGCGCAGATTCTGCTGTCACTCTGTCCATGCTTATGGTACAGTTAAAATGGGAGTGGGAAATGTGCCACATGGATCACATATAGCACCATCCACACCCCAAATTCAAAGACTAAAATCTCCTCTCTCTCTCTCTCTCTCTCTCTCTCTCTCTCTCTCTCTCTCTCTCTCTCTCTCTCTCTCTCTCTCTCTGTGTGTGTGTGTGTGTGTGCGTGTGAAAGAGAGAGAGAGATTTCACTCCAAGAAATCTTCAGGAAGAGCAATTTTTATGTTCACCCAAAACTTTGCCAACTCCAAATCCAAAATTAAAGATGGTTCCTTAAAAATGCTGGGTTGCTTCCACCAGTTTCTGGACTTTGTGTAGCCTACAATCAAGTCTAGGGACTTAAATTTGGCTCCCAACCCAAAGATCATCATCACAGCGCTTTCTCCCAAATTTTGGGAAAGCAGATGCATACTGTACATGACTGGTTAGTTTGCAAACTGTTTCCAAACTGTATATTCAGCAAGCATCTGTTGTTCAGGTAGTCCAACTGTCTTTCTGAAGGGCATGAAATTCAGGAGACATAAACGGGAGTTCCACTTCACACCATACATGGTGAAACTTTGGGGTATGTCCATCATTAGACATACATGGTGTCTGATGATGGACACCCATTTACAATGCTTTGGGGGAAAAAAGATCAATGATGAAGAAGCGAATCAGTGCCGACCCACCACCATAGCTAGAGATGTGGAGTGTTTCATTTAGGGTTAAGCTCCACTGTCATGGGCAGCTTGTCAAAGGTTTTCAAGATCCCATGAAACATTCACTCTTTTGTCTGGAAGTTGAGTCGTTTCTATTAGACTTCTTTTTCTTGAGAGATACTGATGAAGCTGTTTGGATGAGCAGCGAGACGATTCTATCTCTCAAGAAAAAGAAGTCCAGTAGCCATGACTCAACTTCCAGATAAACTCACCTGGATGACTGAGAATCCTCACAGACATTTCCTCTCTTGCTGCAAGGATCTGTTGGAGATCAGAGAGGCATGAATACCACCTTGTGTTTGTCGGTGGAATTGTAAGTACAGTGATACCTCAACTTACGAATTTAATCTGTTCCTAATGCATGCTCTTAAGGCGAACTACTCTTAAGTCAGGGTACCTATCTAAAAAATTGAAAAAATTAGTTTAAAAAATAAAAAAATGAAAAACAATGTGTAAGTCAAGCAGACCATATCTAAAATTTGTAATGCGGCAGTTAAAATGCCAACAGTTTTCAGCTCTTAATTCGAATTGCTTTTAAGTTGAGCTGCTCTTAAGTCGGGGTACCACTGTACAGATAAATAATATAAAAAGATGGCGGAAGGACATTTCTGCTCCATTTCTCTGTTCTAGCAATCATGTTTCAGGATTGTTCACTATGGAAAGAGAAACTCACTGGCCTCATCTTCCTTCTCATTCTGAAAAGTGTCATACCATATTGGAGACAGTACAGAAGACCTTGTTATCATAACCAAACCTTTCCTTTTTAACTAAAGTACTTTTCACATGACCCCTAAGATCCGCTGGCCACTTAAATTCGGACCAGAGATCTTGGGGGTTTGTTGCTCTTCCTGCGTCACCACCCCTCCGCACTTCCTTGCTCCTGTCTGCGTGAGGGGAGGGAGAAAAAAGGGACAAAAGAATGCAGGCTCACCTCTGTCTGCTGGTCCAAGCCGCCCGTCATCATCCTGATTCCTTCTCTTAAAGGGGCGGGAGGCAAAAAAATAAAAAAAAACAGAAGCGAGGAGAGCCCGGCACTCACCATATTACATACGGACCTGGGGATTTTAACCCTCCAAGAGCAGGTACATGAAAAGTGCACTGGGACACGCTTAGGTGGGCATGGCCGCACTTAATTTCCTGCAAACTCCAGAGCTGGTGGGGAAACAATTGTAAGCTCAGGAGCTGGCAGCCATTTGCGGCGGAATTTAGGGGTCATGTACAAATACCCTAAGAAGAGCTGTTGGACTAATCTCCTACTTGCTCTGGATTCACTTTCTGATGTCCTGGGAGCAACATTCCGGCTGTACCTTCCATTCTGAGAAGTTGTAGAGTTCTAACCTATGCTTTCAACTCTGATTAACCACCCTTGGAATGACACGTGCATAGAAGCACAGGACCAGGAGGGCAGGCACCAGTTCATGCCTGCCATTTCATACAAGTAATGATGTTCTCAGGACAGTTTTGCTGCAAGTGCAGAGCCTGTTTCATTTACTCCAACTTAGAAATCCTTTGTTCAAGAATAATTGCCTAGCATGCTGTTGCTAGCGAGAGAAGTTTAATGAAAGACATTTTCCGAGCTGCAATGCAAAATTATTAAATGTCTGATTAGGAGATCTCTGTTGCTGTCTCTGGTTCATTATGATAAAAAGCCCCTTTCACATTTCATATCTGCTCGTTATCCATAGGTTCAAGGCTCCTGCCTAATAATGCCCAGAACCACCACCACCCCCTCTCTCTTTCTCTATGTACATCATCCTCATGCATGCACATGTGAATGCTTACACACATGCATGGATCATCCACAGCAGTAAACCCACCTGCTTAATACTGTGTTGATCTCCCTTGTGCTGCCAACACAACTCTGATGCATCAAGCCATGGACTCCACCATACCTTGTACCACTTTTGCATCCTGGGAACACTCCAAAAGACCGGCAGCTCCACAAGGGATTGTTTCCTGGGTGGGAATTCTTTGCCCACCCACCCGGATCCTGGGGGGGGGGGTAAATGCCCACTTTTGCATGGGGTTGCCCAGGGGTATTGCAGGCTATAAAAGTTTGCCTGCCCCAAGCTCAGTCTCCCTTTCACCTAACTTCCCCAGGCTCCCACCCTTTTATAAAGGAGAATGAAATAAGCTGACTGCATAAGGGCCCAATGGGAAATGTTGGCCGTCAACCAGATTGGCCCAGGTTGATGGTGAGTTTTTGCCCATTCCATTCTCCCTATGGGTGTGGAGTTGTAATTGTCACAATTGGTGGATGGTGCAAAAGGTAACAGAATTTAATAATCCTAGGTAAGTCACCTATAGGCATTGGACAGTCCTTATACAAAATCAGAATGAGGGAGCAGAAAAGTAGGAATATATTAGTTATAGTTTGAAAGAGCAGTTAATTAATGTTAGACCTGAGGGCTGCCTTTGAGTATTTAGAATTATGAAAACTCTGGAGGGTGCTGAACAGGCGGGCAGCACCCTTCGGATTTAGAAAAGTTCAGGTTCCTGCACATGGGCTGGAAGTCTAGCTGATTCCAGCCCATTTACCTTCTGGCACTATATCCAGGCCCCCTTGCCATAGTTTTAAAAGAATTTAATATCAGTAACACTGTAGCCCTATTTTAATCCACGCCATCTTGCCTTAACTCTTTAATTTGGACTCGGTAGGCAGCAGGCATTTTGAAGATGCTCTGAGTCAGTTGTCTAGCCATCACTATTTGGCCAGAGTCAAAGTCACTCTGATTGTCCATTTGCCCATGTATGCTGCTTCCAACCCATGAAATTCAAGAACTGACTGTTCACTTGCTGCCCTTTTATGAATGCCATTGTAGCAATATAATCTACACACCTCATTTCACCTGCCAGTGGTTTTAATGGAGTGGCTGATCAATATATGGGCCATAATCAATAAGAGATACAGTAACTGCAACAGTAACTGTGTCCAGTTACTTGTTTCAATTGTACCTCATTGACAACTTCCTCATTGATTCTGCCCTCCCACACAGTAATGGCTCCCAAATTGGTGCAAAAATTTCACGCCTGGGGGGGGGACACAGAAGCCCCACCCGGCACCAGTCCCAGCGAAGCCACCAATGTGTGCACGCACACATGCGTGCTATTAAAATTTTACCAAAGCCCCAACAAAACAAGTGTAAAATACAGAACACACAACATGGAAAGGCAGGTAAAACAGCAATAAATTCCATTTTTAAAAAAACACACCGGTTAAAATCTATTTCAGAAAATTTAAAAGTCAGCCTATGAGAAGAAGGTTTCTCAAATTGAAATGATTTTGCCCTCGTGCTACAGTTTTGACTTCATTTAGGCTCTCTCACTTTTTCCCTTTTGTTTCAAGATCAATATATATAATCTTTTTTAAAAAAAAATCTTGGAATAAGAATCAGAGCTGATAGCCCATGGAATCATTCTTGGAGCTGATAGCTTTAGGTGGTTTGTACCAGCACTGTGAATAAATATGTCAAAACACTTCTGATTCCATGTTTAAGTCTTTCACGTTTTCAATCTTTATTTTTTTTTTTAGTTTTTATTTCTGCACCTCTTTCCATCACCACCTCCTTTGAGGCTCATCCAGGAGATTCAGATTGTGTGCTTAGGAACCTTAGCTCCCCAACCTAATGGATTTCATCTCTGACACACTATTTCCCCTACCCTGCGAAATCCCTATCACCAATCCATCATAATTTCTCTGGTTGATGCTAGTTCAGCTCAGTCGAGATTTCTTATCTGCCAAATATTCTTTTCCCTCATCTCTGCGCTGTAAGGCCAACTCTGTATGTGATGACGTGAGCAGTCAGGAGAGTTAATGAATTTTACATACACTTGCAGTAATTTCTTTTTAAAGGGATTACCTTGGAAATTGCACTCCCGGTGTTAATCATAACACTTAAAAGTTTGACAGGGAAGTGGAACTTATTTGAGCTTGGATTCAGAATAATTGTCACAATGCAGATATGCAAGGGAGGGTGAGGTAGTCTCACCTTAAGCCTGTCAGGATAGTGAAGGGGCTGCCTTATGCTTCAACAGACTTTGATGGTCTGACATGATGATACGAAAGCTTGAAACAAATGTGGTTCCCCCTCTAAGCATGTTATAATCAGAAGGAATACAGCTGGTAGATGCGGGAGCCACGGTGTGGGGGAAAATCTTTATTTCATTCCAAAACCTGAGAAGGTCTTTGCTGAAAGTTAAACTGACAATTACAGATTCTTAAGGTTTCTGTAGTTCTTCAATGTATTTGTTATATGCTATTAGTCACCAGGTGAAGCCCTACACTTATAGCTATACCCTTCAGTAACAGCTCGGAGAATCTAACACTGATTGATGGCAAGTCACCTGGAATTGGTTGGCAGAATTTCCAATTTTCTGTGGGGAAATTGCTTATTTCACCGCGTCTATTCCCATTTTTACAAGCAGACAGCAAGCTGAGATTATACATTATTATGTGTCTGACTAAAATGGTGATGGATGGTGTCACATATTTAAAGGGAATTAAACATTTCATTTAGGGGCTGGTTTTGAGGAGAGGGAGGGGGAAAGAAGGTGAGTTTAAATAACTTTATAATACAGGCTGGCTTTGTCTTTTTGACCTTTTTATGTTTGTTTTATTTCATGCATACTCCAAGAAAAAGGGCCACATCTTCAAACTTTAGATGGAAAAAGTTCTAAATATGTGTGGAAAATATTCAGAACATTTCAGCACCATGAGGGAGAGAGAGAGCATTTTTACATATGCATAGCAGAATAATAGTTGTGTACCACAATGTCAGTTTGGACTTATGATGGCCTGTCTCAGGAGCTTCTAAAAGTGATACTCAGAAGTGATTTCCCATTTCCTTCTTCCTGGGGTGCCCTAGGACTGTGCAGCTTGTCCAAGGCTGGCTTTTCTTGGATGGGGATGTGCCATCAAACTACAGGAAAAGAGATCCCATTTGAACATTAGGAAGAACTTCATGACAGTTTGAGCTGTTCAGCAGTGGGATATGCTGCCATGGAGGGTGGTGGAGTCTCCTTCCTTGGAGGTTTTTGAGCAGAGCCTGGATGGCCGTATGTCGGAAATACTATGATGGCGGTTTCTGCATGACAGAGGGTTGGACTGGATGGCCCTTGAGGTCTCTATGATTCTATGATTCTATGATTCTATGTTGTAAATGTCCAACCTTTGGCTTTGCAGCTAGAAGCCTAACTCACTGAGCCCTCTAGCCAGCATTGATGCCTAGGTTACATATATGTATACATCTATATGCATACATTTCACTATTTTAAAGATGGTCCTGAGCCTGGCTGGGAAGGATGATGACACACATTTAACATAGGTTAAAGGATTCAAAGTATATCTTTTTATAAAAAAAATCTAGAGTGGAAATGCACTTGTAATCCTGTTACATGTTGACTCATACTATTGTTCTGCCCCAGTGTCATTTATGGGTTGTGCGGGAACTCTCCAGGGACATCAGAAGATCCTCCCAGTATTGATAAGAAGATGGCTGTGCTTCAAGGCAGAACTTAATCATGTTTATGCATCTCTACACAGTGGGCATTAATTCCCACTGAGTTAATGAGGCTTACTCTCTGGTAAGTGGATATAGGTTTGCTGTTTTCAGCTGGTTTTATTAGTCTGAAAACATGCTTCACTCTCTGGGAACTGGAGCTATTTTAGCAAGAACAGTAACAGGCTGGTTACATGGACTAAAGCCAAACCTTTTTAAGCAAACCATGCTGTCTCAGATATTTGAAGTATATATCAATGGAAAACAGAATCAAGGTTTGCACTAAATATACTACAATTCCTTTATTCTTCACATACACACATTGCCTGAAATCCTGTTGCATAGTGTAGTAAGTCAAAGTAGAGTAGGCTACTGAATTAGTGGGAATTTGCAACAGAGTAGGCCCATTGAGTCAAATGGGCCTACTCTGTTGCAACTTGCTACATTATAGGATTTCAGCCACATATTTATTGGCTACATTCACTGTATAGTCTGTCTCTTCTACATTGAGATCACAGAGGTTGGACTTGAGTTTCTGCCCTTTCCATCCTCATAACAGTCATGTAGGGTAGATGGGGCTCAGATAGAGTGATTGACTCTATCACAGAGTTACAAGAGTGAGTATCATGGCTCAATGAAAACTTGAAACATGAGTTTCCATATTGAGAAACCTAGTGTGTTTGGCCTGGGAGGAAGAGAAGGAGGAGGAGAAAGAGGAAGAGGAAGAGGATTGCTGAGAGATGAGGGAGAACATGCAGGCAGAGAAGGCATTTGAGCACCAGGAAGATCTAATCTATCTAAAGAACTAATGCAAGTTGATCTGTTCCTCACTAGTCATCAGCCACCTTCAGTGCACCTCATATTGAGGAAAATGGGAATCTACAATTTTATAGGATTAGGTTTAAGCAAATTACAGAAGTCTTGAGATTGCAAAGCATTTTCCATTTGCACTCAGTGCCTCACACACATGCCAGAACTAATCAGGTGCTGCTGAATAAATATGGCTAGAGACATTTTGCATATGCCAAGACTACTTTACTGACGATCCTGTATGGAACAACACTGCTCTTTTCTTTCTGATTCTACTGTAAATTCACTCTGCCCTTCTTTGGTTCTTTTGTGTTTCTTGCAGTTGCATCTTGTAATATATTCTCTCCCTTCCATTGCACTCCTGGTACAGCACACTGGCTTTCTTCATATGATAGATGCTCCATGGAAATAAATTACCTTGGTCTAGGAGTTCTGAAGTCTGCGGGGCACAATTCTTTTTCAATGATTCAGAAATCCAGCCTTGAAATTATGAATCATCATAGATACATCCTTTCCCAAGGCAATACCCACCCCGTTAATTGCTTCCATAACACTTTATCTGAGTCGTTTGAAAATATAAAGCTAAGATATGTTCCCCTACACTCCCTTTGGTCTGGTGCAAATCTAGACTAGCTGTGCAGAAGATGTTTCCTGATTCCATTAGTTGCTTTGATTCAGAGTAAATCTTCCCTTTTATAGCCATACAGATTCATATCTCTGAGAAATGTAAGCTCTTGGTTGACAATTCTTAGCACTTTTTCATTCCATACAACATTTCCCCCTTTAATCCCATTATTAAATTCGTATTGCAAACCATTCCATTAAAAAAATGTAACTGAATAAAAGAGAGGCTGATCTGTATTTCAGTTGCTGTGAGGAACAGATGGATGAACAAAAGAATTTTAAAAAGATTTTTTCCCATTTAGTATAGTATATTCCAAAGTGACAGATGTGAATGTGGATATTAGAGATGGGCACGAATTAAAAAAAATGGCATTTCGTTTGTCGTTTGTCATTTGGAGGGTCCGTTGCAGTTTGTTTCCGTTTTTCGTGAATTTTTGCAAAAAAATTGTTTTCATTTTCGTTCATTTTGTTACCATTTCATTACCATTTATTTCATTTTTTTGTGATTTTTTTTACGATTTTAAGCAATTCACTTGTATTGCAGTAACGGAAACGAAACGCACGACAAAATTTCCGGTGTTTCTGTTTGTTTCGTTTCATTTTAGAGACAAAATTCGTTTGTCATTTCATTGCGTAATGAAATGAAAAAACGAAAACAGAAACAAAAAATGTTCATTTCGTGCCCATCTCTAGTGGATATAGTTAGGAGTGTTCACTTTCGCTGCCTCTCCATGTTTATGCTTAACCTGTATGATCTACCCTGCAGGTATGTCCAAACTTCAGCCCTCCAGATGTTTTGGACCACAAATCCCACAGTCCTTTGTCATTGGCAATCTAAGCTTAGAATTCTGGGAGTTGTGGTCCAAAACATCAGGAGGGTTGAAGTTTGGACATGCAATTCCACTGCTACATGAGCAGTTGTGGATGGTCTGCTGAAAGTTGTGGATGGCCTATCCAATGTTTGCCCCCTCCTTTCTGTAGAATGGAATAATGCCATAACGATGTTTTGCACCAAGAAATAGGTTCCTTCAGAGGACAGCTGTAATGGAGATGCATAGGTTATAGAGATGGGCACGACTCAGCAAAATTTTTGTTTTTGGTTTCATTTTTTTCGTTTTGTTTCGTAACGAAAATGAAAACGAAAATTTTTCAAAAACAAAACAAAAACAGAAACGAAATGAAAAATTTTGCCGTATTTTTCGTTTTCATTGCGGCAAATACATTGAACGGAAAAGAATGCTAACGAAACAGCAATTTTTCATTTTTGTTTTTGTTTTTTCATTTCACAAAAACAAAAACGAACCGAAATGGACCCCTAAACGACCAAACGACAAACGAAACACCATTTTTTTGAGTCGTGCCCATCTCTAATAGGTTAATAAAGGATATTTCCTTCCTTGCTTATCAATCCTGAACTTTCTTTCACACATTTTGATAGTATTAGGGATGGCTTCACTCCCTTCCCTTCCTCATGTCAAGCTAGTGTCATTCTCTAAGTAACTATCTGGCACCAGAATAAGAACTTGTCTACACTTGCCTATGTTTTGACAGCACAAATGGCACAATATTGGAAAATGTAAGGAATACCTAGAGATGAAGAACTAAGAAGATTTTGGACTATGCGGAAATGGACAGACTGATTCATCGAGGTCAATGCCCCCTGCCTTGCCAGCAAAGGGGGAGGGGGGAATGGTGCAAAAGGCCATGCATTTCCTTTGAGGATTGGGATAAAACTTGGAAAAGTCCACTGAGTGTAGCCAATTGGATCAAATAAAAAATAGTATTATTATTTTATTTTTTTTATTTTATTTCTCAATTTTTTATTTATTTAAAAATATAAAAATTATTATACTGGTTAACTTTTAACCATTTTAACTGGTTAAAATATATAAAATTTATTATACTGGTTAACTTATACTGGTATACTTTCGCTGTCCAAAGAGGAAATGCCTGCTGTGTGCTTGGCACTCTAGGCCAGCTGACTAAATAATGGTGTTTTCTAGTAAAGTGATTTTAACCAGTATAATAAATTTGTATATATTTTAAATGAATAAATAAAAATTGAAAAAAAATTATTTTTTTAAAAAAATTGTAAGTCAAGTAGACCACATCTAAAATTTGTAAGGCAGCAATTAAAATGCCAATGGTTTTCCACTCTTAAGTCAAATTGCTCATACGTAGAGCTGCTTCTAAGCAGAGGTACCACTGTAGTGTAGATAAATTCCACAGAGAGCCAGTGGAAATGCTTAGTTTCTCAAAATGGTAAAGCAGCTGTCTTCTTATGCTCCCTATCCAATCCTACCTACACCTCAATAGTAAAAGGCCCTGACAGGGACACAGAAAGATGCAGGGAGGAATTCTCTGGGTGCAAACTGGGTCCTTCTAGCAAAGATATATGATGGCTGGCTTTGGAGGGAAACCAGAGCATCCTCATAGCAGACTAAACAGTGGATTAAATGTCCATATAGTCACCCTCTAAATTCTTAGTTAAGCTGATTTGCTTTGTGTCTTCTAAGATGGATTTTTTGCTCCATAATCATATGTCATGCACAATACCTCATTTTATAGATGAATGTGGGAAATGTCATTATATGTCTTTTAAGTAAAGGGTTTTTTTTCAAAAGAAAAGAAAAGAACAGAAAAAAAAGAAAAAATTGTTCCAAAGGCATATATTAGAGATGGGCATGACTCAAAAAAATGGTGTTTCGTTTGTCGTTTGGTCATTTAGGGGTCCGTTTCAGTTCGTTTTCATTTTCGTGAGGTTTTTTGCAAAAAAAAAAAAATCATTTTCATTTCGTTAGGTAACGAAATGAAAAAATGAAAACCAAAATGAAAAATTGCTGTTTCGTTACCATTTAGCACAATTCAATGTATTTGCCGTATTTTTCGTGTTTCAGGTCGTTTCGTTTCATTTTGGAGTCAAAATTCATTTTTTTGTTTTGTTACATAACGAAATGAAAAAACAAAACAAAAACGAAAAATCGCTCGTTTCGTGCCCATCTCTAGCATATATTGGTTTTGCAGTATGATAAACAAACAAACAAACAAACAAACAAACAAACTTTATTTCTATGCCACCTTTCTCTCTGAAGGAACCCATTTACTAATTATGAACATAAATGTATCAATTGATTCAGATTTTGAGCAAAAATTGAACCAGATGGGAGTGAAAATAGGTCAGGGAGTTTCCAAAACTTACAAACTTCTGCACAGCCATCATATCATGCCAACCAATAAGTGTTTAAGGCCTGAAAGTCTTGAGTTCATGTCTGCTGCTGCAGCTCCTTAAATGTCACTGTTTGAACAATTAATATTTAACTTGCTCCAGGCCATTTTGATAAACGTTAATTAAAGAGCTACACATTTCTTACAAAGTTCATGTACTAGTATGAACAAAATAAGGCAGTTCTGGCTTCTTGTAATTTAAAGCTAATTACATGACTATTAGATATATCCTTAGAATACTTAGTAGGTTCTTCTTGAACCATCATTTCATGTTTGATATTTCATAAAGTATTTGACTTGTTAGATTAGAAAGGAAATCTGTCATGCAGCAGTTATGTGAAAAACATTTTGAAATATTTTACAGATGAATAAAAGGATGATTAATCTTACTACCATCAGCAGTAAAACAAAACAATGATGCTAGAAGGAAATGTTATCAACTAGAATACAAGATGAGACAAGTGAGGGTTTACAAGACTGAGGTCAAATTCATGGAACATCCCAAAATTTCAGTTTGTTTATGATATAGATATAAATTTCCCCACTCCAAAAAGTTGTACCTTACACCCATCAAGTTGTTTTTTTGCAAGGAAAAGGTTGGAGTTCCTCCTCAGGCAGAGAAACAGCAGATGCAAGAAAATTATTTATTATTTACATTAACTCCATGATCTACTTCTGTTCATTTCATTGTAATAATAATTAATAGTACATTTATGAAGAAGAAGAAGAAGAAGAAGAAGAAGAAGAAGAAGAAGAAGAAGA
>JAHTLZ010000065.1:8710786-8730144 GCA_023846285.1 Phrynocephalus versicolor | reverse complement strand
GAAGAAGAAGAAGAAGAAGAAGAAGAAGAAGAAGAAGAAGAAGAAGAGATGGGCACGAAACAAAGATAGTGTTTTGTTTTGTTTTGTTTCTGTAGTAGTTTCATTTCATTTTGTTTGTAACAAAATGAAATAAAATGAAATAAAATGCTATGCTCCCCTGGGTCCTAAAGGACCAAAATGGCAGGGGAGTTTCCTCAATCGATTCTAGGTAACCCCCTGAAATTTGGAAAGGTTTGGGGTCAGGGAGCTGAGTTATGAAGCTGCAAAGGGGGTGTCCCTAGGAAAAATATTACTATTGGAATCTGAAGCCCATTCCACTTTCTCTTGGAATCAAAGCCAAGTTTCATGACTTGCCTGCGTCTTGTCTTCCAAAGTTCCGATTCCAATTATTTATTTATTTTATTTATTTATTTGCCCTGCCTTCCTTCTTGAAAAAGTACACAAGGCTGTTTACAGTAATGGCGGATAATATACAGTCCAGTACAATTAACACATGTTCATGTAATCAGAACAGGGAATTGAGGGACATCTTACAGCATTAATAGACAACATTACATTACATTAAAGTTAAAAGAGAATGCGAGCAGTTAAAAGGAGAGTAAATTTCCATGTAAAGCTATGAGTAATGTAAACTAACATTGAAATCATAGTGTCACTGTAATCACATAAGATTATAAGTAGAGATGGGCACGAATAAAAAAAATGGCGTTTCAGTTTTTCGTTTGTTGTTGAGAGGTCCATTTCATTTCATTTCCGTTTTTCGTGAATTTTTGGAAAAAATTCGTTTTTGTTTTTTGTTTTTTGTTTTTCATTTCTACCCGCTTTTTGCACGATTTTTAAAGCATTTCTGTGCGGGGGCGTCCCCCAGTGCCCCAGACCAGAGGGAAAACACTAAAAAAAATTGATGCTGGCAGAGACACAGTATAGACTAGGTATGCAGGGAGGCTGCAAAGGCAGCGGCGGGCGTTGCCCAGGGTGCAAGGCAGCCGCAGAGTGACTGCACTACAGGGCAGGGGAGGGTACTCACTGAGAGGTACGCACACACGCACACAGGGACTCTGCAGGACTGAAGCTAGAGTCGCAGAGAAAGCAATCCCACAATAACTCCCACCGGGGATTGCAAGGAGGATGGGGCCTGGAAGAGCTTTTTATGCCCTCTGTGGCTGCCAGACCTACCCAGTCTGCAACCTGAGCATGCTATTGATTGAAGCTGTCTAAGAATTTACATGATCCCATCACATGGCTTGCCTCCACATTGTGGCTGGAGTGGCGACATCCATTCTGTCATCCTTAAAGTGAAAAGAAAAATACATCATGGTGGGAGAAGACAAAAACAAACATTTTAAGCACCCCAACCCCCTTGTAGGTAATAATTTCAAATAATTATCGCATGATCGCTGCATTTTTATGGATGTCCAGGGTGTTTTAATACCCAAGAAATCAATATTAGACATCTGGGAGCCATTTTGGGTCGATGACCCCTAACTCCCCTTAAAGGAAAACAATACAGCAATCTGAGAAAAGAGATAAATGCACGTTTTAACCCACCCCCTCTGGTAGGTACTATCAGACATTATAAATAATCATCGCTGCGTTTTTATGGATGTCCAGGGCGTTTTTTAACATTTAAAATTTCATTGCACTCCAGCATTAATGAAAATGAAACATAACAAACCCAATTTTCGTGGTTCTGTCCGTTTCGTTCCATTTTCATCACAATTTTCGTTTGTCATTTTTTTACGTAACGAAACGAATAACGAATAACAGAAACAAATGTTCATTTCATGCTCATCTCTAATTATAAGTATAGTGGACCCTCGTATAACAAACGGTTTGTATAACATAAAATCTGTACAACATAAAAACAATCCAGAGAAAGGCGAAATTTGCTTAACAGAATTGCCTATGGGGTGAATCCGTACAACATAAAAATGGTCATGATTAGGGATTACTCCGTTTTCAATGCATTCCTATGGGAAATATGTATAAAGGAAAATTTGATTAACAGATTTTCATTTGGAACAAATTAATTCCTTTATACAAGGTACAGCTGTAGTTGAAAACACAAAGTCTATGTGATCCTATTGATTCATATAAAAGGCACATAATAGGTAGTTCATCATTCAGGTAAAGCTTGCCTGAAGAGAAAGGTCTTTGCCTGTTTCCAGAAAGACAAAAGAGACGAGGCATTCCTGGCCTCTAGTGGGAGGGAGTTCCAGAGTCTGGGTGCAGCAGTTGAGAAGGTCCATGAGATGTACCTGTGAGGGTGGCAGGATGGAGAGAAATCCCTAACCCTGCTCTGGCCATTTCAGGCATCCATTGAATAAGGAACAAAACTGGATCCAGACTGTTAACACAAATGCTGCAATGGGGTCAAAGACTGTGCTACTGCTTCTGCCAATGGTGAACCCTAACCCTGAATCATTTGTGGAAAAAAATCATTCAGATGGTGTTTCAGCTGCTCTATTCACAAAGAAGACAGAGAGTACTGGCAGGCTCATTATCCACAAATTAAGCACTTCCATGAAATACTTATGTGTTCCCATCTGCCCTAACCTTTAATGAGAGGGCAGATGGAAATCACAATCCATCAACATCTGGAGAGCAGCAACATCACCTATTGTCTTGAGATATGCCACCTCAATATAGTTACACATCAGACAGAGCTGCCTAGATGCCCTAAGTGTATCCAATCTCGCCTGATTTCAGAAGCTAAGCAGGGTCGGCCCTGGTTAGTACTTGGATGGGAGACCACCAAGGAATAACAGATGCTGTAGGCGCCTGGAGTAGGAACTGGCAAACCACTCCAGCATTCTTGCCAAGAAAACTCAATGGACATGGGGTCACGAAGAGTCGGTCACAACTGTAACGACACAACACAAAGTACACGCACACACACATCAGACATGTAATGTTCAGCCATTCTCCTTTCCATATCAGCCTTCATAAGATTGCAGCCTTAGTATCATCTCTGTGTTCCCATTAAATGAACTCAGTAAATACTTAACTGTTGGTCAATCTGAGCAAGCATCCAAATACTCAACTGTCAATCTGAGCAAGCATCAACTTTCAAAGTCTTTGCTTTGTAGATCACAGTACTATCCTTCCTTTAGAAGTGTCACTGAAGGGTTCCAGAGAGAAGATAAAGCTATTAGCTGTTTTGAATGGTCTGTATAATATACTTTATGCAACATTATATGCTGATTCAATCAGCCACTGTTTTGTCATTTGGTTTATAGCATGCAGATTATGTTTTCCATTTGTTTGCGATCAACAGCACTGCTCCTAACCTAATCTCAAGAATCTAGCTGTCTACAATTACTGTTTAATTTGCCACAAACCCCAGAGTAGTTTTATTTGCATAAGTAAAAGAGTTCTCTGAAGCATAATAATTTTTTTTAGATAGATGAAAGTGTCGACAGAAAGAGAAATGAAGGCAAATGCTGCTCAAGCATTGCTAGATTAAGAGCTCAATGGAACCAGCCAAGTGTTAAATGATGGTACAAATATTTGCATCCATTATCATTTGGGATAAAATTTAACAGGGCATCATGAGGAATGAAGGAGTCTCAAATTGTTGAGGACGCAATGGTTGAAGTGGCTGGTTGGCAAATTGATATACGGAGCAACAAAACAACTCCATAACCTACTTCTGTTCATTTCATTGTTTAATCCCTTCACATAGCATAAGACCTAGAGCACATGGATGCTTATTGTGTTTTTACTAGGGGTGTGTGGAATCATTAAACAATACATTTTTCCATTTTGAGTGCAGAGACAAGGCTAATCAAATTTCCAGAAGACATCACGTTGGTACTCATTTAACTTGAGCCTGATTGAGGGAAAACATGCCACATTTAATGATTGAAAGTAGATGCAGTTTTTCAGATTTTCTGGACCACGATTACTATAACCTATGGGTTGTGTAAGCACATCCATGGACCTTCATCCTGGCTGCACACACCCACACACACACGCCGACGCCGACGCCACCACCACCACCACCACCAACAACAACAACAACAACAACAACCACAACAACAACAACAACAACAAGAACAACCATTAAAGGCCTTGGGTGGGCATGAGGGGACTTTTCACCCACTTTGCTTTTATTTTTTGTGAGCTGTTTCAGGACCCTAAAAACCTTTTCCCCCCTTAATCAGAAGTGAACCTTTTAAGCTTTGACTTGGTGAAACTGTTTCCCACAAAACCCTCTGAGTAATTTTTTTCTTTGATATTTGATATTTTAGGGGAGTGGAGTACCTTGGCGTTATGGGGGCATACATAGGCTTCTCAGTCCTCAGGTAATTCAACCATTGTGAATTGAAGAGAGGTAGACTGCCTTTCCTCCCTATTCTAGACAATCAGGAGAAGCTTTAATATGAAAAATCATACAAGAATTATACATGTTGTATGAAAAATGTAGAAACATTTGTGCAATATAATGTCTTGCAGCCCTGTGAATACTTAACCAATAAACATGGATGTGTTTGTGTTTACCCAAGCACATACTTTGATGCTCCATGCAGGAACGGAACACTCCAGGTGCCATGTTGCACCCGTCAAAAGGTTGATCACAATTAATAGCTTCAAACAAAGAGAATTAAGGACTTGAGCTGACTGCAACTCTGTTGTGCCATCTTGGGTCCACTGCCATCAAGGGGCAGTCTGTTGTGGCTTTTAGAGTTCACTGAAACCATCCTGAGAAGCACCTCTCAGTCTCCCCTTCTCTAGCCTAAACATATCCATCTTTCTCCTTAATTCACGCTGGAGATAGGAACAATTTTTAAAAAATGTTGATTTATCATGATTCATTATTTATTGGGGCTGACAGATTGACAAATTGACAAATCTCCAGTGATAAGTCAATGAAACAATGGAACAATTCCTCTCCACTTCAAAGTGCTATAAAATGGCACTCTCCTGTACAAGGAGATTGGGTTTCAGACATCAGAGTTACTCACCAAAAAAATCCCCCCCCCCCAGGAATGTTTCCTATAGCAACTGGGTTGGGGCAAGCCAATCTTCACCAAACTAGGAAGTACTGTAGGGGAGAGTTAAAAGAAACTTTTTGACAAGTTTGGAGTCTCTAGGTATCTGGGGAGATCTTTCCTGGGGGTGGGGGGTAATTTGGGAACATAACTCAGACATCAAAAATCCAATCTCCCCAACACTTGGAGAGATTGTAAAAGAATGTCTGAGGACATTTGGGGACATTTTATGGCCTGACAAATTAACAAATCAAAAATTGCTAAAAATGAATCTGTTCGTATTCATCCACGAAACTTCACTTATGATGAATTCAAATTGACAAATTTTGACAAATCAGCCAAATTAATCAGAAAATGAGATTTGTTTTTTAAATTACCCATTCACCCCATCTCTAATAGACACACATACCCCCCCCACACACACAATGCCATTTTCCCTGTTGACATTCATTTTGTTTGTTTCAGCAGTTCTCCATTCTGTTTAGGCTATCATGATGAATCTCAATTCTGTCTTACAATGTATTAGCTACTCTTCCCTGTTTGGTATCATCTGCAATTTTTGATGAGCATCCTTTCCACATCTTCATCAAAGTGATTCATAAAATCTTTGAATGTAGCTGGCCCAGGACAAAGCCCTGTTGTACCTCACTTGACATTTCTTTTCAGGATGATGATAAACCATTGGTGAGAACATTCCTGGTGTATATCCTATCAGCTAATTACAAATCCATCTAAGAGTGGCATCATTTAGCTCAAACTTTTATCAGTTACACCACAAGACCATCATATGGGAGCTTGTTGAAAGCCCTGTTGAATAATGATTCACTAGATTCCCCTACATTCCCCTCATCTATCCATTTTGGGAGTGTATCAAAAGGGAGGGAGGGAGGGAGGGAAAGCAAATGAACTTGGTTTTTTAATAAATCCATAATGGTACTTCAAAATCATAATATTCTTTTGCAGGCAAAAATCAAAGACAAACAAAACCAAAGACGCAAAATGTGGTACCTTAAAGACTGCTGCTATATGTCTGAAGAACTGGAGGTGTCCACAAAACATTACATTAAAATATGAAAGTTAGTCTTTAAGTTGCCACACATTTTGTGTCTTTTGTCTTGTTTTGTTTTTCTTTGATTTTTGCCTGCAATTCTTGAAAGGACTAACACGGATACCCTCTCTGAAATTAATAATATTCTTTTCTAAGTGCACACAGAACAATTGTTTAATTATTGGTTCTACAACTTTTCCTGGTGTTGATGTTAAGATGAGTCTTCTTTTCTGCCCTTTAGGAAGATGGGGATGACATTTGCTCTCCACCAGTCTTTGGAGATATCACAGCTTTGCTCTCAAAATACTTCTCAAGATTATAGGCAGAAGCTTCAAGACTACAACTGCAAATTAACAACCTTGATGCAGTTCATTTGACTTGAATTCGTTTAAAGTAGATGTACGCTCCATTTATTTATCCTGAATTTGGGACTGCTGAGTTAACCCTTTAAAAATACCAAGCAGGTCCATTCTTTCATTTTCAGAGTCTTTCTGAAATAGAGATCCTCCAAAATATGCCAGTGAAGTAAAACAAGTAGCCACTGAGAATTACAAAAGCAAGAGTGGCATAGATGATACCTCCCCTAGCTGCCTAGAGAATCTGTCTCAAACAGGCCAATGGAGAAGGGACATGTGGGAGGAGAGATGAAATCCAGTACATGGCTCCAGATACAGTTCCGCTGCTCTCCATGTCTTCAAAAGAACACCAGCCTGGCCATCCATCTTGCCAAGGACTTTACATCTAAGGAACTTTCCCTGGCACGACTCCCCTCCTGCCATATTTTGAATTTGGTACTTGCTTTGACACAAACTCTCACAAAGAAACTTGCTTGCATGCTGCTGTCTTGCTGTGCTGGAAGGGATTTCTGGGCGTTGCAGTCCAGGAACATCTGGGGACCCACAGGCTGAGAACCACTGATGAGGACAGTCAGAAATCTAGCACACATAAAAGCACCTTTGTGCTAAGCCAGTGAGATGGTGCCAGCTAGTTGCTGCCACACCATACATTTTTTTAAAAAAAATCTAACACACCAATGCTGCTTGCCTTGTCATTCTGCATGAGACCCCAAGAAAAACAACAATTCATAGAGACTTCAGATGATGTCCTGAGACCTGGGCAACCATAATTATGAAGAAGGATAGAATACATGAAGAAGGGTTCATAGGCTTCCTTTTCCCATGGCATTATAACTCTTGAAGCCACCTGTGTTAACTTAGATTCGGAACAGACAAGATTAATCCAAACTCCAGTGGTTTTTCTAACCAATAATCTTGTCACAGTTGAGGCCGGTGACTTGGATGTTCTGGGGGCAATGATTCCTCCGTGGGATACAGTTTGGATGTCAGATGAGCTATTTGTGGTGCTTAACTTATTTGGGGGGGGGGGCTGGCATTTAGCACTGTGGGTAGCCCTTGTAAGGTTCGGATGAAAACCCGCAACAGATTAACCCTGCGCCAATAAAACCAGAATTCCCTGCCTTCACTGCTCTGCTGCAAGAGATCAGTCATTGAAAGACACCTGGCATAAAGGGATGCCTGTTCCTTTTTGCTGAGGCTATGGTAGGAGCATCGTTCAATTTGTTATGCATTACCTAATCTCCCTCGGAACAGAAGAAATCGAATGTTCCCGAGTGATAACAGCAGGCTTAGCTCCAAGATCATCTTGTATTCTCTTGCAAAAAAGATGACCAATTTCTCCCCGCCCTCCCCCCCCACTTGCCTTGGAGTTGCTCATCTGCAGACTAAACCTGTCTGTTTGGGTTCCCTCCCCCATGCGGTTCTTTTCTGTGTAAGGCTAAGAAGCTCATCAGGATCTCTGCGTGCCTTAGAAATTGTGGCAGTTACACCCACCAGATGTTTGTTTCTTCTCTGAATCCCCAGGTCAGCCAAGATGATTGTTTGTTCTGGGAAAGCAAGGTCAAAGCCAACCGGCTTTACATTTCGTTTTGAAAGCGATGAGATTTGTGGTCATTCTAATCCCTTCAGGGAGTAAAAACTCCTCTGTGTTCTTTTTCAATGTGCTAAACAGTTGGCAAGAAGGAGAAAAGAAGAAGTAATATGTTTGGATGAATAAAAGAAGCAGCACAGAGAGAAAGCAAGGGAAAAAATCCTTAGTAGCTACTGATCCCGTCTTCTCTCCTACAGGACAGAGATTATACAGTCTAGTGCCCTGTCTTGACACTTTGTCGGCACACAACACCTTAGGGAGAAAGCAGTGATTTTCAGGCCCATTAAATACCACACAGTAAATATTCACAGTGCATTATATGTACAAAATGAAACACCTGAGTTAAATTGCTTTCCCCAGTTGGTCTGCTGGGAAAAGCCCTACTTTGGTAACCCAAAATATCTCGTCTCTAGCAGCTGTGTACTGAGAAGTGCTTGTTGAAAAACAAAAGCAAAAGCGGTGTGTTTGTCGCCAACTTCTTCAAGGACTTATTTATTGTTCACCTCTGGGAAAAAGACTTTGGCTTCCCCACCCACCTAGAAATAAAATAGTTAAAAGTCTAATTTCAGTATTAACGAGGTAGTTGGGGTTCACTGCTACAGTTTAACCAGAAAGGGCCAACTGGTTATTATTGATGACTATCTCATAAATAGGAGAATAAGGTTACAAACCATGATGGAGATGCGTAATCTCTAGGTTTAAAACCAGGATACTTCAAGGGCCAGATGCAGGGGAGTGGTATCAGGAGTGGTATCGGTGGGACCACTGTGAGATACAGGAAGCTGGACTAGTTAGGTCTTTGGCCTGATCCAGCATGGCTCTTCTTATGCTCTTATGTTCTTCAGTTTGAATTGTGTGACAGAGGAGTAGATGCAAGGCAAATATAGATGGCTGACACATTAATGCTTAGTGTGTCAGAGCTGGCTACTTTGGAAAGCAAGGACAAGAATATTTCAGGGGCTAAATTCTGCCATAGATGAGCCTAGATACCCTAAGCACATCCGATCTCACCCAATTTCGGAAGCTAAGCAGGGTTGGCCCTGGTTAATACTTGGATGAGAGACCACCAGGGAATACCAGGTGCTGTAGGCGCCTGGAGGAGGAACTGGCAAACCACTCCAGTATTCCTGCCAAGAAAACGCCATGGTCATGGGGTCACGAAGAGTCGGTCATGACTGTAACGACACAACACAACACAAATTCTGCCATATAGCAAAGTGTTCTGCTTATATACCACCTTATACCATTTCAATTTGTCTCTGGGTGGTTTACAGTTTAATTACAGTATGCAGGTTACACATTGCTCCCCCCCAGCAAAATGGGTACTCATTTTACCAACCTCGGAAAGATGGAAGGGTGAGTCAACCATTAGCTGGTTACCTGGGATTGAACCCCAGGTTGTGAGCACAATTTTAGCTACAGTACTGGCATTTAACCACTGCGCCACAAGGTTGTTGACTAGACAGCGTTGAATAGACAGCACATGATTATTATTAAAGTTGGCTAGATAGCTTAGTGGCTTAGGTTTGAGGCTGTAGAACCAGAGGCTGGAAGTTTGATTCCTCACTGTGCCTCATGGGAGGAAAGTCAGACTGTATAGATGTGAACGAGCTGCACAGCCCAAGGCTCCCCTGGAGGAAGGGAATAGTAAACCACCTCTGAGTAATTTCTACCTGGAAACCCCAAGAAGGGTTTCACAAGTCAGAATTGTCTTAGAGGCACGCAATTATATTTTTCAACTGCCTCGCTCACTTAAAGTTGTAGGTCTGGGGTAGAGCTCACGACTCAAGAGAGTGTTTCTGAATGCCAGCAATGCCAGCCAGTTCTTCCAACTGTAGTCCCACTGAATTGATTTCTCAGTGGTAAATCAACACTTAATGAATTTAATTGACTCAAAAGAACTGCCCTAGGAAGAACTAGGAATTGGATGTAGGTCTGAAGAGTGTATTTATTTCACAAGGTTCCAGCACTTTAGCACCACTTTAACCGTCATAGTTTCCTGCTACAGAATTCTGAGACCTGTACCTTAATGAGGCATTTGCTCATCTCTACTGTAGATCAAGAGAGTGTTAGATTTCCCAAGAGGAGAATTACCAAGTGCCTCACCAAATTACCAATTAAAGTATCCTTTATAATAAACTGCACGAAGTAGAGATGGGCACGAATTTAAAAAATGGTATTTTGTTTGTCATTTGTCGTTTAGGGGGTCCGTTTCGGTTTGTTTCCATTTTTCGTGAATTTTTGCAAAAAATCATTTTCATTTTCGTTCGTTTCATTACCGTTTTGTTACCACTTATTTCAATTTTTTGTGAATTTTTTTAGCATTTAAAGCAGTTCAATGTATTGCCGTAATGAAAACGAAATGGACGACAAAATTTCTGGTGTTTCAGTTCGTTTCGTTTCATTTTAGAGACAAAATCCATTTGTCGTTTCGTTACATAACGAAATGAAAAACAGAAACAGAAACAAAAAATTGTTCGTTTCATGCCCATCTCTAGCATGAAGAGTCAGTCACGACTGTAATGACACAACACACACACAATGGTGTAGTATAGATAAATTATCATGATCCAGGGAAGGAAGTGGACTCATAGTTTTGAATCATATAATCATGAAGTCGGAAGGGGCCTATAAGACCACTGAGTTCGACCCCCTTCTCCACGAAAGAATACAAATCGAAGGATATCTGCCAAGGTGGTTGTCTAAATTTCTCTTGTATTCCTTCAGTTTTGCAGCACTTACCATCTCTTGAGGTAATTGGCTCCACTGCCGTACTGCTGCAACAGTTAGAACATGTTTTCAATATTCAACTGCAATCTGGATTCTTGTAAGTTGCATCCATTATTAATTGTCCTGCCCTTCGGGGTGATCAAGAACAAGTCCTCCCTCTGCCCCTTCTCTGCATGGCAATCTTTGCAAGTATTTGAAGAGTGCCATCATATCTTCCCCTCCGTCTTCTTTTCTCAAGGCTAAACATGTCCAGTTTTCTCAGTCTTTACTCAGAGGGGATGGTTTCCAGCTCCTGAATTGTCCTACATGTTCCAGTTTGTCAGCATCCTTCTTGAAATGCAGGATGCCTAACCAGTGCTGAATAGAGGGGAACTGGTATCTGGGAGGATTTAGAGACTATAGTTCTATTAATGTAGCCTGAAATAGCATTTTCCTTTTTTGTAGCCACATCACACTGTTGGCTCATATTCAGCATATGGTCTATGACTATTCCAAGATTCTTCTTTCCTGTAGTATCAATCAATCACAAGAACCTTTATTGGCATATATTAGTATAAAACAGAAGCAGCAAAATGTAAAATAAGAGGTAGGAAGTAAATAAATAGGTTTAAAATGATTTAAAAATTGGGTTAATAGCAGGCCTTGTCCCCAATCTATTTACTAATATTTACAACAGTGGCCAAATATTCAGCCACTGAGGCTGTCAATTCCGGATGTTTGTCCTCAAGGAGACGCTTTGTTATACTCTCCGGGGATCCATAGAAGTTAGAAATGTAAGGGGTCAGAAGGCGAAGGCGAAGCTTGTGGTGCGAGGGGCAGGAGAGAAGGATATGAGAGGTAGAGTCCGGTTCCAGTAAACATAGTTTACAGAGTCTATTCTCAAATGGAACGTTGTAGTATCTTCCTGAAAGAACTGCTGAGAGAAAGATGTTCAGTCTGGCGAGCATAAAAGCACGCCGCAGACAAGGGTTAGTGAGATGTTTCATATAATTTGCTCCTAGTCCTGGAGTTGCCATCAAACCATAAAAGTGAGGAGAGCATGTTGGATTGAGCCCTGATGAGATGGTTTGGCGCTCTATATCCCAGATTCTTTGGTGGATGATTTTGAGGATTTGGGATTCTTCACAGTTGATTAGGGAGTCTAGGTCAATTCCAATATGATGAATTTTGGACTGGATAAATTGATACCATTTTGAGACATAGGGGTCTCTTAATAGTTCTTATGCAAGCGAGTTGGAGTCAGGGTGAAAATGAATACGTACATAGCCAAAACTTAATAGTGGTTGTCCAGGCAAGAGTTGATGGCAAATGGAGTCCCAGTTCATTAGCAATGGTATAGAGATTGATCATATTTGGAACACCTAAGATACGACAAAAGAAGGTGGCAGCACTCTGGTCGATTTCGGAGTCGACAGCTGAGATCCAGATCGGGATCCCATATAAGAGCTGGTTTATGATTTTCGCCTGAAAAATCTGGAGGGCAGCAGGAACATATTGGTTCCCTGTGTGGAAATGGACCCAAGAGATAGCAGATAGATGGTTATTTATAGCTGATATAGTAGCCCTCCGATGATAAGACCAGGAGAGTTGATGGTGGAACAGGAGACCCAAGTATCTGAAGGATCTCACTTGTTCAACAGGTTTCCCGTCGACTTTCCAGGAGAGAAGTTTCCATGATTTGGAGAATATCAGGATTTTAGATTTCTCTGTGTTAATAGTCAGATCATTCTTGGAACAGAATTCTGAGAAAGCTGACAAGAGGCGAAGAAGGCCCAGTTTTGAGATTGAGAGGAGCACAGTGTCATCCGTGTAGAGTAGTATAGGAACCAGAAGTTGATTCAGTCATGGAGCATGACTATCAAATTTGGCTAGATAACCTGGTAAATCCGACAAGAAGAGATTGAAAAGGGCAGGAGCAAGAAGGCAGCCCTGTTTTACCCCTTTGGTGACTGGAATTTTAGGGGTAAGGAGGCCTTCATGGTTTAGGCGAACTTGACAACTATTCGCAGAGTGGAGCTGATGGATCAAGAATAGCAGGCGAGGGTCAATTCCCAAATTGGTAAGTTTGGACCACAAAAGAGATCTGTTGATCGAGTCAAAAGCCCCACGAAGGTCAATGAATGCTGCAAAGAGTTTGCCTTTGAAATACTGGGAGTATTTCTCCGCCAAGAAGGATAAAATGAGAGTGTGGTCAAGTGTAGAGTATCCAGCACGGAAACCCACCTGTTCCTTGCCTGGAAAGTTGAATTTGGACATCCAGTCAGATAGATGTCGCAGAAGATGTTTAGAGTATAATTTCCCAATTACTGAGAGTAGGCTGATGGGTCGATAGTTGCTGGGTATTTCTGGGTTGCCTTTTTTTAGGACTGGAATGATGATAGAAGATAGCCACGAGTCGGGAAGTATCCCAAATTTGTCCACAAAGGTGAATAGGCAGGATAGAGGTTCAGCCCACCAGAGTGGGTTAGCTCTTATGAGATCAGCCGGGATCCCATCTGGGCCTGGGGCCTTACCAGGCTTCATGCTGGCTATGAGTTTGAGAATTTCTTCTTTGGAGACTGGGGGCCAGGCGGGTTCATCGGGGGGCATTAATGGGGCGGCGGAGAGGTCTGGAAATATTGAGTCCGAAAATAGATTTGAATAATGTACAGTCCAGTCCGAAGCAGAGATTGGTGAGGTTAGAACTGTATTAGAGGAGTGGGTCTCTCGTGAGACCAAGGCCCAGAACTCTTTTGTGTTCTTTGAATGAGTTGCCTGTAGCAGTCTAGACCAGTTGTTTAATGCATGAGTGTGTCTTTTCTCAACTAATAAAGCTTGGCAAGCCTTCTTAACTTGAAAGTAGAGGGCTGTTGACTCAGAAGAATAGTGGGCGTGTAGCCGTTGGTAAAGCCAGTGGAGGTTTTTCTTGGCGGCCCAGCATTCATGGTCGAACCAGGGAACAGCTCCATTAGATTTCCTAAGTGGGGAGAGTGCAACTGGTAGGTGAAATAAGTAATTGATAGCTGATTCATATGCCTGAATGACCTTTACAGGAGAGTCAGCCAAGAGAATAGATTGTCTTAGGTATAAAGCAGAAGCTGTAGTGGACCATTCAGTGAATGAGTTTTGGAGTTTGCTGGACCATCTTAATCTTCGGTGATGGGGGTGGGGGGGCTCAGGTGTATGCTCCAAAGGGAGATAAGAGGGCAACTGAAGGGACATTATAGTAGGAAAATGATCACTTTTGGAGCGGATACCAATCTCAAAGTCAACAATCTCGAGAGGCGAGTCGGGAGAGATGAGAATGTAGTCCACGACACTAGATCCTCTGGGAGATAGAAAGGTAAACTCTCCATGGAAGTCACTTGTAGTAGATAGAGCCTGTAGTATTGCTCAGCCAGTATTTCTGTGCAGCACATTGCATTTATCCCTGCTGGATTTCATTCTGTTGTCTTCAGCCTGATGCTCAAGCCTATCTAGATCATTTTTATTTTGTTTCCGCTTCCCAGAGTATTAGCTATTCCAACCAAATGTTGTGTCATCCACTAATTTGATTAGCATTCCCTGTACCCGCTGATTCAGATCATTCATAACAATGTTGTAGGGTACTGAGGCCAGGACTGTGCTCTAGGGTACCCCACTTGTTACCTCCTACCAGTTTGGGAAGGAGCTGTAATTATCATCCTCTGAGTATGATTCTGTAGCCAATTGTGTATCCACCTGACAGTTGTTCTATCCACCCTAATGTACATGTAGTTAGCTTACTAATCAGGATATAATGGAGAAAATCTTTAAAAGCTTTGCTGAAGTGAAGATATACTATGTCTACAGCATTCCCTCTGTCTATCGAGGTGGTTACCTGATCAACACATGACATCAGATTAGTCTGGCAGGGTTAGTTCTTGACAAATGAGTGTTAGCTCCTCCCCCATTTTTTTCTAGGTGCTTACATGGTGACTGCTTTATAATCTGTTCCAAGATTTTTCCTGGGATTGATGTCAGGCTGACTGCTCTCTAGATCCCTGGTTCTTTATTTTTGCCTTTATAAAGATGTGGGCAATATCAGTCATCTGGCACCCTCACCCATTTCCCATGATTTCAAAAAGAGAATGGAGAGTGGTTCTGAGAGTTTTTCAGCCAGTTCCTCCAATACTCTTAGATGCAGTTCATTCGGCCCTGGATATTTGAACTCATTCAAGTTAGTAAGGTATTCCTTGTCTATTTGTTTATCAATCTCCAGCTTCAATCCTATCCCCTCCACTTGTACTTCACATTTGTCTTGGGGAATCATAGTCTCTTCTTTGGGATTTGCCTTTTCTTTGTTATCTGTTGTTTTTCCAGCATGTCCATGAAGATTCTCAGTGTTCCAGCTTCATCAGTCTGCTTGGATGAGTAGTGAAACGTTTCACTCTCTCAAGAAAAGAAGTCCAGTTGCCATGACTCAACTTCCAGAGAGTTGTTTTTCCAGCTCCATTGACTTGAGACAATATTTATTTTCTTTGTCTCTTCCTTCACAGATACCTGAAGAATGTGTTTTGGTGCTTTTAAAATCTCTAACGATCCTCAGCTCATTTTCATCTTTTACCCCCCTAATGCCACCCCTGAAATTCTTGGCTACTTCTCTGTAATCTTCCTTAGTGGCTTGGCCTTCTTTCTCAGCATATTTTTAAAACTAGAATTCCTAGAATAGCATATAGCTGCAAATTATTGCTGTTGCATTCATATTTGTTTGAACATGGTTTGGTCTTGAGTGGCCAATGAAAAGACATCCTCAGGCTGATACCACTACAATTGCAGCTGCCTAAGTTTTCATCAGGTCTTGCCAAAAGAGTGGTGACTCTGGAACATTCATGCTGAACTCCGAAATTTACCACCACACTGATGATGCCAATGGCCTGGTATTTGACACAAAGAAATGGCTTTCGGTGCATAATAGTGTCTTGTTCATCCAACCCAACTGGTAGAGCATACATAGGGACAAAGTTGTTATGTACTTTGTGAAGACGGAAGGTGCTGAATTGCCACTTCAAAGCTCAAAGGAATCTCCTGTGCCGATGCGGCTTAAGGGTATGAAAGAAGCATTTGTGAGTCATGTTTTCTTCAATCTGCCATCCTAGCACTTATCGGGCTGAAATACATTTGAAACTGGCCCTTGAGCTCCACACTTCCTAAGGCTAAATAAAGTATTAAGACATATGAAGAGGGGAAAGCCCAGCCATTTTAAGCACCTGAAACCACAGAAAGCTTCTGTTCACTCATTGGCTAAGGAGATAAGGAAAGAGATTGTGCCAATGAAATGCAACATCTGACAGAAAGAGCCCTAGTTAGAAGCAGTCTGTTAATGGCAAAGATATTTCTGTCATTTTTAAGAGGCGTATTTAGGAAGTAAGTACCACTCTCATTTTTACTCAGAAGTAAATCATCCTGATTTCAGCAGGATCTTCCTCCAAAGGGTGCATGCCTAAGATTACAGCCTTACATGCGGATGGCATCATGACTTGATGAATTCAAATTATACATCTGGGAGTCCAATTACCAATTGCTTGCATTATTTAAAATGAATATAAACCAGGGCTTTCGGCTGATTAAAGGGCTCTTGCTTGATTAATTGTGTGAGTTTTGTTTATTTAATTAATTGATTGGTAAAATCAGCATCCATTTGGATAGAAATAAGGCAGTATTCATAAGGGGAAAACATAACTATAAAGTAGGTGTTACAGACAGTCTGCTCTAAGGACCCAAAAGCCATGAATATCTCTGAAACGGGATTTCATGACAAAACAATCATATTTGAAACTTTGGCCCACAAATCCTTTCAGAGCCTGGGTGCAGGACATAGCCATCTCATTTGCCAATGGTTGGAGATGTGAAACTGCTCCTGAAGTTGACAGTACCATGCCTGTCTACATTTTCTGAATAGTCTTCTAATGATGGATTAGATGTAGAGAAGGGCACAAACCAGGAAAAGAACGGCAGTTTGTTGTGGCCACCCACAAACCACAAATTTTCTGAACTTTTAGAAAAATGACCCATGAATAGGTTCATTTAAAAAAAAAAAAGGTTTATGAGGTTTATGCCTGGGGGATGGAAAACTAAACACCCAACCCACTTTGCCACCCAGCTGCCCAACTTTCTACTACCTCATTCCCTTCCTACCTTGTGCAGCCACTGCCTCCTCTTCCTTTCCCACCACTGCTGCACATGACCCTGCATGTGCAGAGTATAGAGACAGTGGCTTAGCTTCCATGAGCTGGGCCTGCTATCTCTGGACATGCATATGTTCTGCAAGTGCACCATGGATATCACTTGGGACCTGTCACATGCGCAGAAGGCAGAGCTTGGTCTCCTAGGAGGCCATGCTGCTGGGTAGAGTTGGGCACGAAATGAACTTTTTTCATTTCTGTTATTTGTTATTCGTTCCGTTACGTAACAAAACGACTAACAAAAATTGTGATGAAAATGGAACAAAATGAACAGAACCACAAAAATTGGGTTCGTTACGTTTCATTTTTGTTAATGGCGATGCACAATGAAATGAGCTGTTTTAAATGTTAAAAAACGCCCTGGACATCCATAAAAATGCAGTGATAATTATTTATACTGTCTGATAATACTTACCGGGGGGGGGGGTGTCCTTAAAACATGCATTTATGTCTTTTCTCAGATCGCTGTATTTTTTTCCTTTAAGTGGAGTTAGGGGACATCGACTCAAAATGGCTCCCAGATGCCTAATATTGATTTCTTGGGTATTAAAACACCCTGGACATCCATAAAAATGCAGCGATAATGTGATAATTATTTGAAATTATTACCTACCAGGGTGTTGGGGTCCTTAAAACGTTTGTTTTTGTCTTCTCCCATTGCAATGTATTTTTCTTTTCCCTTTAAGGATGACAAAATGGATGTCACCAGCCACAAAATGGAGACAAGCCATGTGATGGGATCATGTTCAACGAATAGCATGCCCAGGTTGCAGACTGGGCAGGTCTGGCAGCCACAGAGGGCATAAAAAGCTCTGCCAGCCCCCGTCCTCCTTGCAGTCTCTGGTGGGAGTTACGGTGGGAAAAGCTGTCTCTGCGACTCTAGCTTCAGTTCTGCAGCCTCCCTGTGCGCATGCGTGCGTACCTCTCAGTGAGTACCCTCCCCTGCCCTGCAGTGCAGTGACTCTGTGGCTGCCTTGCACCCTGGGCAATGCCCGCCACTGCCTTTTCACCCTCCCTGCATACCTAGTCTATACTGTGTCTCTGCCATCATCAATTTTTTTAGTGTTTCCCCTCTGATCTGGGGTGTTGGGGAACGCCCCCGCACAGAAATGCTTTAAAAATTGCGCAAAAAGTGGATAGAAACGAAAAAAGAAAAAACGAAAAACAAAAACAATTTTTTCCAAAAATTCACAAAAATGAAAACAAACTGAAATGGACCTCTCAATGAAAAACGAAAAACCGAAATGCCATTTTTTAAATTCGTGCCCATCTCTACTGCTGAGACAATGTGGGTGGTGGAGGAGCCAGGATATGGTAGGGAGGTGAGGGGCCAGCAGGAAGGGCTTATGGGGCAAACATTGGGGGGGGGGGGGTTGAAAGAAGGCAAAACCAAACTAACACATCTAAAATGACTTTAGAAGTCACTTGGTTCCATTCCATTCATTCAAGAACCCAAATCAAAACAACAAACCAATGATTTTAATGAGCTTCCTCTCTCTCTCTCTCTCTCTCTCTCTCTCTCTCTCTCTCTGGTTCATGCTCATCTCTACTCATCTGTAATGTAAATGTTGGCCCTTGGATAATGCTTTTCTTATGGAATCTATTGAAGCACACAGAAGCCTTTGGAGGTCTTTGTCAGTCTTCATCTACAAGCAGTCTCGCATGGTGTCTCCATTCTGTGCTTCTTTACCTTTCTTGCTTGCCTGCTTGCTTTCTACTAGCAGCAGACATAATTCTGTCTTCATCCCACAACCCTGGTGGACTGCACTGTTGTAAGAACTTAAGGGCTCTGGAAGAGCCCAGCTGGATCAGACTAGAGGCCTTTCTAACCTAACATTCTGTTCTGACTTCAGCCATCTAGTTGCCTATGGGAAGCATGACAGCTGGTCATGGACTCTCTATCTCATATCTGGTTTGCAGAGGCACATACTGAGATAGGAAAGTATCAGAGGATCAACTTGGCTGCTTGCCATTTAAAGACTCAACAAAGCAACAAAACAGAATACAGACTGGGGGGAAAACACCCCTGTGTTGTACATCGCAAAGGGATGCAATGAAGGTTAGGACAGACATGTGTCAGTCTTTCAACATAGCTATAGACAGCCCGGATTCTTGGACAGAACAGAGGTCTCTCCTATCCTTTTATAGTGCCCAATAAGATACACACACAAACACATGTGGACCATGCATCACTGATAGATATAAGGTGGCTACATGACTTGTTCTAGAGAAACTAGTACTCCTTTTGAGGGGCTGCCAAAAACAAAACCCAAAAAACCCACCAAGGAGTTTATGGAGACTCTTTCCAGGATCCAAGCAAATACTCATGGATGGTTTATCATTCTCTTCTTCTGGGGGCATCCTGGAACAGTGAAGCATTGTGTTGACCACTCAGGCTGGCTGTACTTGTGTGTGTGTGTGTGTGTGTGTGTGTGTGTGTGTGTGTGTGTGTGTGTG
>JAHTLZ010000065.1:8682854-8708876 GCA_023846285.1 Phrynocephalus versicolor | reverse complement strand
GAGAGAGAGAGAGAGAGAGAGAGAGAGAGAGAGAGAGAGAGAGAGAGAGAGTATAGAGTTGTGTAGTATTGTCATGGTCACATTTGCCAGAAAACAAATTAAGGTAGAAAGCCATTTAAATTACTTGGATATTTCTTTTCCCATCAGCAGTTGAATTTATATACCTCAGAAACTAATATAACTCTTTGATGGGAATTGCTTATTTTCTGTTGACAGCTTTTTAGTGAAAAAAGATAGAAATCAGATTGAATTTCAACAGTGAGAAATTGAGATCAGCTTCTACCAGCAGGCATCTCAAGGCTCCTAATTTGGCTTCAGTGGGGGTTGGGGTTGGGAGATAGAACAATACTTAGATCTTTCTTCTCTCTCTTAAAGAGAGAGGGAACAAAGATCTAAGTGGTTGCGGGAGAAAGGGAAAAAAAGGATTAGTTACTTACCTATAACTCTAGTTCTTCAAGTGTACATATGTGAATTCACACATAGGAGTTCTTTGTGCCTGCACGAAGATCACCGGTCCTTCAAAGCTGTTGCGGAGATAGGACCTCCTTCTCTCACTGCACATGCTCCTCGGTTCCCGGTCTCCATGTGTCAGTTCCCCTTTGTTCTGCCACTGTGAGGAAACAAGATGTGATGGATAGTGGAGAAGGTAGGGTGGATAGTGTAAATTCACAGATGCACACTTGAAGAACTAGAGTTACAGGTAACTAACTAATCTTTCTTCTTTGTGACATCTGTGCTTGCACACATAGGGTGATTAGCAAGCTGCCTTACTGGCGGTGGGATGTCACGGCAATGATGAAGACAGCACAGCTCTGCCAAATGCAGCACCTGTCCTCGCTTGGACACTGAGCCCATAATGGATCAAAAAGGTAGATGGAGTTGCCCAAATGGCAGCCTTGTAGACATCAGGGAGGCTGAGTCCTCTAAGACAGGCAGTAGAGGATGCTACAGCTCTGGTAGAGTGTCCTCTTAGAGTGGAAGGAAGAGAAGTTGATGCCAATTCATATGATACTTTGATTGTATTGCAGATCCATTTGGAAATGGTCTGAGAGGATACAGGAGAGCCCTTGGCTGGATGTACAGTTCTGACAAAGAGGCACTTGGAAGAATGGAAAGAGGCAGGAAGAGGTGGAAGGGGTGGTCATGTGGCCACAGGTTTTTCAGACCTTTGAGGAATTGCTTGAGTGTAAGGTGTCTGAAAGTGGCAGCAGCTCCAAAGTCCCGAGGTTGAAAGGCTGTAGACCCAGAGGGTCGGTATAGATAAACCCTTGTGAAAAACACGGAAGAGAAATTCTAGGAGGATATTAATATTCATAGGACATGCGGGAAGACCACATTCCATAGTGAAAGTGGAGAAGACGTTCCATTTATGTGAGTACAGAGAAATAGTAGAAGGTTTTCGTGCATTCGCTAGAATGTGCTGGACTGATAGGGAATCAGCAACACTGTTAAGTGGAGAGTGGATAGGTCTGGATGTAAAATGAGGCTGTTCCTCTGATAGATGAGGTCCGGAATAGTCGATAGATTAAAGTATTCAGATGTCATTGTGAGGAGCGTGTGGAACCACACTTGTCAGGGCCACCAAGGATCAATGAGGATGACAGTTGCCATCGCTTTGCAGATCTTGACCACTGTTCTTTGTATCATTGGAAATGGAGGGAAGGCATATAGGACTACTGGGGGCCACAGTATGGAGAAGGTGTCTCCCAGTGAGTGGGGACCATGGCTTGCCCGGGAGCAGTACTGTTGACACTTGTTGTTGGTGAGTGTAGCAAAAATATCTATCTGTGGGGTCTCCCAATGTCAGCAAAGATCGAGGAAGAAAGATGTGAGGAGAGACCATTTGTGTGTGTTGAAGTCCAGATGGCTGAAGTAGTCTCCCAGCACATTGTCCTCTGATGCTATGTGGAGTGCCAATGGATATATGTGTCTCGTGTAGCACCATTCCCAAAGCTGTAATGTTATGTGAAGCATAAGAGAGTGGGTTCCACCTTGTTTGTTGATATAATAAAGGGCTGTTGTGTTGTCTGTGATGATCTGAACAATGCGGCCCAGGAGCTTGGGTTCGAAAGACTTGAATGCTTTGTGAATTGCTATCAGTTCTAAGTTGTTGGGCCTGAAGTTCCACAACATTTGCAATACCTTGAAGATAGAAATCAGATTGAATTTCAACAGTGAGAAATGGAGATCGGCTTCTACCAGCAGGCATCTCAAAACTCATAATTTGGCCTCAGTGAGTGGGGGGAGATAGAACAATACTAGCTACCCATGTATCTCTCCTTAAAGAGAGAGAGAAGGAAGATCTAAGTAGTTGTAGGAGAAAGGGGGGAAAAAACCTTCTGATTTCAGCTTGTTTACTGGGTTCTTTGTCTGCTATTATTGTTTGCCTTAACTTCAGGTGGGGAAAAAAAGTAAAATAGGAAACAGAAATATAGTTGGTTTGCAGACCAAAATGCTATACCAAAAATGCTTTTTAAAATCCATTTCTTGGTCATTTTACCTTTCCTACAGGAAGTTCAAGGCTCACATGTGGAATATTGAGGGTTCAAATTGGAGAGCATGCATAGCATGTACTTAGAAGTGGCACTCCATATCTTGTGTGTAGCTTTTAATGTCTTGGGATTGGTCCCCGGAAAGTAAACATGGGCTTATTTGTAAATATAACTTCTGAGGCAATTTGAGAGAGTAGAGGTGATTTCCCTCCACCCAAACTCCCAAGTTGTTTAGGTCCCCATGATTTTAATTGATGGAGAGGTACCCTATACAGTTAAAATATTAAGGCTACAATCTAATGCACACTATCCTGAGTGAAGGATCTTTGCAAGTTTAAGACAAAGGGAAGGATATGGTGGCCCATCCCCAGCCTATGTACAGAAGCAATCTGAACTTGGACTGAGAGTTCCACAACTCTCACAGTCTTTTTTCATTGGCAACATAGGCTTGGAATTCTGGGAGTTGCGGTCTAAATCATCTGGAAGGCTGAAGGTTCCTCACCCCTGGATTAGATAATGTCCTCTTATCCCACAACAGGAAAATAGATGGAGCAGCACAGGAGAAAAGGAAATGGCTTAGCACTCTGGAGGAGCACAAGGAGGATGCTGGCCTCACCTGCTGTCTGAAACATCGTTCTGCTGCTTCCTTTTGCTGTATGGTGAGTCAAACCATACCTGTGTGTAAGACAGAACAATGGGACATATGCCTACAGAGACAAATGTGGGATTACATTACACTAGAGCTGGACTATAAAGAAGGCTGATCACCGCAGAATCGATGCTTTTGAGCTGTGGTGCTGGAGGAGAGTCTAGAGATCCCCCTGGACTGCAAGGAGATCAAACCTATCCATCCTGAAAGAAATCAACCCTGAATGTTCACTGGAAGGACAGATCTTGAACTGAGGCTCCAGTACTTTGGCCACCTCATGAGGAGAGAGGACTCCTTGGAAAAGTCCCTGATGTTTGGAAAGACTGAAGGCAAAAGGAAAAGAGGACGGCAGAGAATGAGATGGTTGGACGGTGTCATCGATGCAACCAATATGGATTTGACCAAACTCCGGGAAGCAGTGGAAGATAGGAAGGCCTGGTGAACTCTGGTCCATGGGGTCACGAAGAGTCGGACATGGATGAACGACTGAACAACAAAAGATGGTCATGAAATGAATTTTTAATTCATTTTGTTATTCGTTATTCATTTCGTTAGTTATTGAGATTATAAATACCGGTCAAGGAGAGCAGCATGGCCTCTTCTGGGGATTTTGTACCTATTCTGCTATGTGAATTCCGCACTTCTGCTGTTGCCTAGATGAAAATTCAGAACTCTGCAGGTTTGCTTCTCGTATCCATGTGACGCAATCCCAAATGCTGAGGTGCATACAAAAACGGGTGGACCATTTCCCAGTCATTTTATGCCATTTTCTATTTTATGCAAATAAAAGCCTTCCGTCTTGGGTTCTTTTTAGTATCTCTCCCTCTGCATCATATTATCCAAACGCTTTCTCCCATAAAGCATAATCATAAACCATATTACATTAATTCCTCACTGACCCATCACATCTTCACGCTGCATTTCCCATTATTACTTCTCTGGCTTTTCTCTCATTGCCTTTCGACTTTATCATCTTCTATCTTCATCATATTGTTTTACTCCTTTTCATTGCATCTTTCTTCCTGTGGAATCGTTCTATCACCTTGCTTTTCACATTCTAGACTGCCATGGTTGCTTCGCAACAATGTCTCCAATGAAAGAAGTATCTTTCTAATCTAATCTTACCTTCACTTTATAATCATATATCTTCCCCTCTCTTGATACATGGTTAATATTGTCTTGGTCATGAAAATAGAGTTTCGGTGCTCATAAAATCTTTGTTAGCTGTGAAAAAGAAATAAAATAAAATATCAGAACTAAAATATAACAGCAGTTGGTCTAGGATGTGGTTCTCTACTTTGGCTTCAGAATAGATAAGAAGACTCTCCTTTGTTTTCTTTGAATTTCCCTGCCTTCTACATGCTCATTTGCTTTTTCCAGCATTTATACATTAAGTCCTCCACCTAAACTATATGTCATTGTTTATTAATTGTATAATCTTAGGGTTGGTTGCTCAGGTCAAAACAGGGAGCCATAGGGGACTGGCACTATTCCCTATGTATCATAAACAACAGAAGTAAGAGTTTAATCCATTGGTAACCTAAACAAAACTTAGCTTCTGTCATCCCTTCTCATATACATAATGCCCATTTACATTGAGCCCAGAATAGTTAAAACATTCGGCTTTCACACAGAGGGGCAGACAGAGAAGATAGTAATACTATATACTAATAATAACCTTGGAACAAGAGGTAATTCTGAACTTTAATTGTCTTTCACAACTCTGTATGAACTATAAAAGTTATTATGTTTACAGTTCACAGTATTTGGTGGTAAAATCTGCCCCTGTTGAACTTCTGCCTGAAAAGTAGACATTCTATAAAGCACCGCTCATTTGTTAAGAAAGGAAGCTAAGTAGGTCACCACCTATAAATGGAAGTGGTTTTCCTACCAGCCAGATATAATGGAGGCCAGGTCCCTCATATGTCTTACTTAAGGTATATCCAATAATTCATAGTTTGGGTGGCTGGAATTAATATCACGTTGACTACAGAGAAAGAAAAAGTGGAGAAAGATAGGCTGGAAAGTAAAGCAAAGATGGCAGATCCAGATAGTACATTTTTCAAATTTAGGCCAGCTGGTTTTTACCAAAAGTCAAGCTTTACACACCCATCTCTCTCCCTCCCTCCCTCCCTCCCTCCCTCTCTCTCTTGGTTCAGCAAATAGATGTCGTCACCAGGTTCTCTTGCCTCTCCTTTTAATTAAAATGCTGACAATCTGGGATAAAGAGAACAAAGTATAAAGGTAATTAGGTACCGAAAAACATTTCACCAGAGCCTAAGCGATTACCAGTTTCTCAGCTATCTGATAATCTGACAGCTTTACAGGGGAAAGTTATGTGAAATTCAAATCCTTGGTTGTTCCCTGAGGAAGCGGTGTATCTCAGGCAGTTTGTTGCCTGCGGAGACAGTGGGATGCCAAAGCAAAGGAAGACAAAGAGATTAAATAGAGAAAGAAAGAAAAGCAAACAGGCTCTGGGAGAGCATGGATAGACCGGGTCTTACTTGAGTTCTGTGTTGTGACAAATTCTTGAGGGAATGAAGGATCTGTGATCTCTGTTTGTGCCTCAGTCAAGAGTTTTCCAGAAGGGGTTAGCCATTTTAATTTGGAGAAACAACTCTTGTGGCAGCTTAAAGTCTTTAGATGCTTTATTGCACATAATTCATGGAGTGCAGCCCACTTCTTCATTCGCTTATGCTAAATGAAATGTGTTAGCTGAGCACCACCAGAAAATGGGATTGTCAAACCATTTTTATTTTATACTTTAAAAATACTGGGAGGATCACCATACATCAGAATTGACTTGATAGCAATTAATAGATGACCTAAAAATGCAGGGTCACCCATGGGATTCTCAATAATAAAGACAGGCAACTTTGAGCACAACAAACAATATTAGGAGAATTGGCAAAATAAGGGATACAGTAACCCCCCCACCTGTTGCGGGGGTTAGGGACCCACCCGACCCGTGATGACCGAAAATCTAAGATATGTGGATGCGGGTCAGGTGGGGCCTCGGGGGCAGGGGCAATCAGATCCCCTTGCCACCGCTGGCGCGCACTGGTCCGAGAAGTCTTGGGGTGGTCTGCGCCGGTGGCGTTGCAGGATCTGACCTCCCGCTGCTGCCCACCCGCACCACCCCAAGACTTCTTGAACCGGTGCACCAGAGGCAGCAGGGGGATCTGACCTTCCGCTGCCCGCCCGCCCGTGCCACCCCGAGACTTGTCATCCGGGACCGTCTGTATTGAAACGCATTGTCTCAATGCATTTCAATGGAGAAAATTTTCCCCATTGGAATACATTGCCGCCTGCCCGCGTGGCCTGAGGCTTCTCGGAGGAGCGCAGAGGGGTGGCATGGGGCAGTGAGATCACCCCCTGCCCACCGGCATGGCCCGAGGCTTCTCGGAGGAGTGCGGGGGCGGCATGGGGCAATGCGATCACCCCCTGCTCACCCGCATGGTCTTGCATGGGCCAGCAGCGATGGGGGATTGGATCTGGGGCTTGGGGAAGGGGGAAGGTTTTAAAAGCCTGGACTTTTAAACCTTTCCCCTCCTTCCCCACACCCCAGGTTCCAGTTTATTGGCACTGGGGTGGGGAAATAAAGGTTTTTCTCCCCCACCCCAGCGCTAATCAGCTGGAGCCAGGGCAGGTACTGCGATCCTGTGATATAGTGGGACCGCAGTACTTGAACCGCCAAATGGCGGGGGATGACTGTATGAGAAAACTTTGTAGTAGGAGAAGTTGATCCACATCTCTGCCCACATATAAATAACAGCACTGTTCATGGTAAAGTTCCTGTTCCCCCAAGACCTAACAAACATTCTGCACGTGCAATCTCAATAAATCACTCAGAAACAATGGTAAAAGAAAGAATAAAATGTTGTATATTACTCATAGTTCTAAATGAAAAAAGACAGAATATTGTAGAAAAAATGATTGTTTACACATGATCAGAGCTAAGCTGATTTACTACCTGCATACTGACTACATATCCATGTTCCTGGATGTTCCTGGATTGCAACTCCCAGTTCCTGGAATGCAAAACTCCCAGAAGTCTTCATCTCTAGCTTAGTTGGCCAGGATTTCTGGGAGTTGCAATCCAGGAACATCTGGGGATGCACAGGTTGAGAACCACTGAGGTAACTGATAGAACACTGACTCTAACTCACATCTTAGCTTAACTACTGAGCTAAAAGTGTGAGCAAAGTGTGCTCATCTGGGTGTTGTTGGACTGCAGTTGCCAACATTTTGCCATGTTGAGGATGGTGGTTTGGGATCATGGGAGATGCAATGCAACAGTAACTGGATGGTTCCTCTTTGTCTATGTTGATAAACAGAGAGATGGATGTTTCTGTGTTGCCCTTGGTATGGAAACAGAATCATGGAAAAAGGGGGAGCTAGTACAGTCGCTATTAGGGATGGGCATGAAATGAAAAACATGTCATTTCATTTTAGCCCCTATTTTGTTTAGTTTATTTTCAAAAGATTTTTTTCCAAAAAAAATGTTATGCCACAAAACACTTACAAACCATTTCATAAGTCTAAAAATTGGCTTCCCTGGGTCCCACAGGCACAAAATTTGGACCCGGGGGAGCCATTTCACATAGTAACAAAATGGTTTATTTTAAAAAAAAACCACCCTGCTGATTTGTTTTGTTTTGTTATCAAACACTGCCTGGCGTTTCATATGGTTACAAATGATTTGTAAGCTTACGAAATGAAACCGTGTTTTGTTATTCATAGATGTCCATCCCTACTCACCATCTCTTCCCTCCCCTTCAACATGTTCCTGAAACCTATTTTAAATCTGATTAACTTTGAGTTCTACACCATCGTACAGAGGTAAAATCGTAGCACTGCAGCCGAGACTTTGATCTTAACCTGATTTTGGTCCCAATGTGCTCACGTAGTAAGCTTGAGGTTGACTTGGCTCTCTGTCCATCCGTGATCAGCAAATTCAATATCCAGCTCATGCATGCAGTATTTAGCCTGCATAATTCAATTGCAAACAGACCAGAGAGTCCTGCAAAATGGTTTGAATCAGCATCCCGTGCCATCGACCGGATCGCCACCAGGCATCTCCTCTGCTCCAGAGCTCACCCTTCGCTGTGGTTCAGGGCGGAGTTGAGAGCGATGAAGCAGGAGTGGAGGAGACTGGAGTGCAGCTGGAGGAGGGACTGGACAGCATTAAACAAGGCTGCAGTTGTGATCCAGACTAGGCGCTATTCTCGTGTGATCAGGGAGGCCAAAATATCATATTACTCCCTGAGAATTGGTGAGGCCTCGAACCGCCAGGTGGAACTTTTCCGGGTGGTTCGGGACCTCACCAATCCTAGTGTGGCAAGGCCTCCTCTTACTGAGTTCAGTAGTGAGATGTTTGCAGCCTTCTTTAGATCCAAGATATAGAGGCCATCCGGACCGGCCTTGACTCCGGTTGCTCTAATCTAACCCCACCATCCCCTGACGCAGCACCCCCTCGCTCTCCTCCTATGGTTGAGGTTGGGCCTGTCTCTTCTTTGGATGCCTCCAGGGCTATTGCCCATTGTCGGCCCACGTCCACCCCCTTCAACCCTTGCCCTGCCTGGCTAATAAAAGCAGCCGGAGGGAGCATGCCAGAATGGGCCTCAGCCATTGCCACAGCCTCCTTCCGGGAGGGGGTCTTTCCCTCGCACCTGAAGGAGACTGTGGTAAAGCCCATTCTTAAGAATCCTGGCATGGCATCGGACCAATTGGCCAATTACCGTCTGATTGCCAACATCCCCTTTATGGGCAAGGTTGTCAAGAGGGTGGCTGCAATCCAACTTCAGACCTTTTTGGAGGAACACCAGCTCCTTGACCCGTGCCAGTCTGGGTTCAGGCCGGGCCGGGGGACTGAAACAGCTTTGGTCGCGCTGCAAGATGACCTCATCTGGGGGGGCGACAGGGGTTGCTCTACCCTGTTGGTTCTCCTGGATTTGTCAGCGGCCTTCAATACCGTTGACCACGGTATCCTACTGGCCCAGCTCTCTGAGGTGGGTATCGGGGGCACTGCTTGCAGTTGGCTCCGATCCTTCTTGGAGGGCCGTTCCCAGGATGTGCAGCATGGAGGAGAGTTGTCGGCCCCGTGGACACTCTCTTGTGGGGTTCCGCAGGGCTCGTCTCTCTCCCCCATGCTGTTTAACATCTATGTGAGGCCGCTGGCAGGGGTCATTAGGAGATTTGGAGTCTGCTGTCACCAGTACGCTGATGACACACAGCTCTATCTCTCCTTTTCCACCTCTGCAGCTGAAGCTGTCCAGACCCTCGACCAGTGCCTGGATGCAGTCATGGCATGGACCAAGGCCAACAGACTCAAACTCAACCCCGAGAAGACTGAGGTGATGTTCTTTGGGAACTCCCCGTCCGGATATGGAGGCCCTCTCCCTAGCTTTGAGGGTGTTTCCCTCAAGTTGGCAGACAGTGTCCAGAATCTGGGCGTGGTCCTGGACCCGGCCCTCACCATGGAGGCCCAGGTGGCAACAGCATCCAGAACCGCTTTCTTCCATCTTCGTCAAATCGCCCAGCTTCGCCCATACCTGGACGTGGATTTTCTGAGAACTGTTGTGCAGGTGTTGGTGATCTCTAGGCTAGATTACTGCAACGTGCTCTACATGGGGTTGCCCTTGAATCTCCTCCGGCATCTGCAGCGGGTTCAAAATGCAGCAGCCAGGCTGGTGGCGGGTATGCATCATTACAACCACATCACTCCAGTTCTGGCTCATCTGCATTGGCTTCCCGTTGCGTCCCGGATCAGATTCAAGGTACTGGTTTTAGTTTATAAAACCCTCCATGGCCTGGGACCCGACTACCTGGCAGAGCGAATCGCCCAGCGATCAACCCGTCCAATGCGGATGTCGCAGGCGCACTCGCTTCAAGTGGCCACCCCTAGGGAGGCCCGGAAGACTTCGACCCGTAACTGGGCCTTCTCGGTGGCTGCCCCGACTCTGTGGAACCATCTGCCTAGCAAAGTGTGCCTTGCAGAGTCCCTGCCGGCCTTCCGCAGAGCATTAAAGACACTGTTGTTCCGCGAGGCCTTTGGTGATATAGTTTAGGGTTTTTTTTCTCCCCCCCCCCATCTGTTCTGCTATTGTTTTAGCTCTTCTGGCATTGTAGCCTATTATTAGGGGTGCTCCTGCTTTTAATTGTTTGTGTTTTTGTGCTGTCCATTACTTGTACTTAGGCTGACTTTCAGCCCACTGTGAACCACCCAGAGTTCCCTCGGGAAGATGGGTGGTATAGAAGTGCCATAATAAATAAATAAATAAAAAAGTATATAAGCATCCCACTTTGCTTTTTAACAACAACAACAACAACAACAACAACTTTATTTTATGCTGCCTTTCTCCCCAAAGGGACCCAAGGTGGCTTACAACAAATTCAAAAAGTACAATAAAAGCAATACAATGTAAAAACAAAGATAATACCTATAAAATACTATAAAATACTATACAATACAATACAGTAAGAAATAATTGTATATTTTTATATACAAAAGATGTTTCACATACCCACCCAATGTCCAACAGCTGTACTTTAAAAGTCCTAACTGCTAAGATTTAGCAGATTTCTTTCAAAGAATGCCTAATACTTGTATCATTTGTTTTTAAAGTCTCTGCTTAGCAATCCTTCCAGGACTGTGTCAGCATGAACAAATGTATAGTTTTGTTCAATCTATATTGCCAGTTGCTACCAAATACCTGGTCTTATTTTGAGTCAGCTTATCCATAATTTTCTTCTCCCCACATGAAAGTGTGTTTGCTCATTCCCAAAACAGCTTTGTTCCCATTTCACAATATAGTTTCCACTTTCTTACAACTAGTTCTGCAAAGAATACACACAACTGAAGCTGGAGACAAAAGATGTGTTCATACAGTTATCCATTTTACAATGGGATTCTAAGCTGGCATAAGCCGACAACCATCAAGAGGTCCCATAAAGTGTCAGAGCATCTTCGCTCTCCCTCATTTTCTGCCTGCAGATCTGTTCAAAAAGTATATTAATCATAACTCTGGCATCTTGAGCTATGTAATAAAAAGACTTTGAGCTTCTTTGATTAAAGGGCAGGGAGCTCTAGATCAAATTATTTATCACCAACTGTTGAGATGTAAGCTTTATATCCCCACTGTGATTATTTTTTTACACAACCCATCTACTATGCAAGCCAGTAAGGAAGAATTGTTTTTATCATGATGATGTCCATTATAATGATGACGAGTGTGGAATCAGAATAAAAATTATAGTCTTTCATGGCCATGCAGTCAATATTAGACATAGGTTTTCCCCTAAAGTGTAATATATTTGATAAGGGAGGAAATGCAAGTTTATTCCATCCTATTACATCCTATTTCTGTGGAATACCCAGCTATAAGTATTCTGTGTCAGTGTCAGAAGAATGACTGACAACTTGATGTCTTCTTTGATAAGGCCAATCCCTTACCGTTTCAGAGATGTACTTTGACAAATGAGCCACCATTGCTCACAAACTTAGTGAAGATCTGAAAAAATACATTTTAAATCTAGGTTTATTGCATTCAAATGTGTAAAAAACAATGCAAGGTTACAATAACTATTTTAATGTCCCTTCTGGTAACCCAGGTTGGTGGTACACACATTAGCACCTGAGAGCTGTTCCTCCACTACTGTAGTGAGGCTATCTCAAAGGCTGTATTCCTTTGCCAACAATTTGCAACCTTGTGACTGGATCATTTTCATTTATCCCTTGGGAGTTGATCCTTCAGTTCCAACTAGGTTGACTTGTAGGCAAAAAGACCCTAGATATTCACTCTTATAACACACACATACACCAAAGAGAGAGAGATTGACCCTTGTAGATAAAGGGCAAAAAAGCAGCCTCCCAGTTGTTGTTGGACTAGTCCAGCAAAGCCAATGGCAAGGAATGCTGACAAGTGGAATCCCAAAACATCTGGAGGGTCGCCATACTGCTCACTCTTGGACCATATTTAGCTCACACAGCTTGGGAACTGGTGGTGAACAGGGACATGTGGCTCAAGTGGTAATTTGAGAGCTCTTTCCCCCAAAGCTGCCTTCAGATGTGTTCTTAGGCACAGTGGCTAGCAAGTTGTGTGGGACTAACACAGCCTGCTCAGCCTGTCCTGTGTACAGAACAGAGGTCTAGTGGGTGCTGTCACTCAGGGAAAGCACCTTTCGCATGGAGATCTTGAAGAATTCTTCAAGGGGTTGGCCTTAATTACTCATTAGAGATGAGCACAAATCGAAATAATGATGGGTTTTTTTCGTTGTGGGTTCATTTTGCTTTGTTTTCATTTTTCATGAATTTTTTGGGAAAAAATTGTTTCTTTTTTTATTTTTACCCCCTTTTTGCTCAATTTTTAAAGTATTTCCATGTGCGGACATCCCCCAATGCCCCAGACCAGAGGGGAAACACTAAAAAATTGATGCTGGCAGAGACACAGTACAGACTAGGTACACAGGGAGGCTGCAAAGGCAGTGGTGGGCATTGCCCAGGCTTAAGGCAGCTGCAGAGAGACTGCACTGCAGGGCAGGGGAGGGTACTCACCGCGAGGTATGCACACACACAGGGAGGCTGCAAGAGAAATCTCTTCTTTCTCTCCCCTAAGAGCCAGGCTGCAACCAGCAGGAACACAGAGACACACACCTGCCTGGCTGGCCTAAAGTAACGAGTTGCAGAGACAGCAATCCCACCCTAACTCCCACCCCAGACTGCAAGGAGGACGCGGGCTGTCAAAGCTTTTTATGCCCTCTGTGGCTGCCACACCTACCCAGTCTGCAACCTGGGCATGCTATTGGTTGAAAATGTCCAAGAATTTACATGATCCCATCACATGGCTTCCATCCATCTTGTTGCTGGAATGCATTTTCTGTCATCCTTAAAGGGAAAAGAAAAAATACATTGTGATGGGAGAAAGACAAAAACAAACGTCTTAAGGACCGCAACCCCCTGGTAGGCAATAATTTCAAATAATTATCACTGTGTTTTTACGGATGTCCAGGGCATTTTAATACCCAAGAAATCAATATTAGGCATCTCATAGCCATTTTGGGTTGATGTCCCCTAACTCCCCTTAAAGGAAAAAAAAAATACAGCGATCTGAGAAAAGAAATAAATGCATGTTTTATGGACCCCAGCCCCCCTGGTAGGTATTATCAGACATAATAAATAATTATCGCTGTTTTTTTATGGATATTCAGGACGTTTTTTAACATTTAAAAACAGCTCATTTCATTGTGCATCACCATTAACAAAAATGTAACATAATGAACCTAATTTTCGTGGTTCTGTTTGGTTCGTTCCAATTTTATCACAATTTTCGTTATTAGTTTTGTTATGTAATGAAATGAATAACGGATAACGGAATGATTTTTTTTCATTTTGTGCCCATCTCTATTACTCATTATGTAAGCATGGGACCATCACTGCAGTTGCCAACCTACTACAGTAAATAAATACACCACAGACGGATCTTCTAAAATGCTTTGGTGAGCTCCAGGAACCAGTTTATATGTGCATGATCTCTTGATTGCATTCTTTTCAGAAGCCAGCATGAATATTGGGCATCTCTCACTCCAGTTAGGGTAAAAATCTTTGTTGCAACATCTTGAGCAGAAAGTTATTTTCATAAGAAATTAATTGAATACCTGTATAGTTACTGCTCTCCTTAGCATTCTCTTTCCTGGGATTGGAATGTATATACTGAAATGTTTCAGTCTGTGGGCCATTTGTTTGGTTTCTATTATTATTGGCAATATTTGTTTTAGGATATTGACAGATTCTATAGTTTGTTGTTATAGTTCTGTTGGTATTCTGTCTATCCCAGGTGATTTGTTTGTTTCAACAGCTTTCAGAACCACTTTCACTTCAATTTCAAAAATTGCAGCTTATTCATTACTCGATTCTTCTTTAAAGGAATGTCATATTTTAGTTCTGCATGGCTCTGCAGCACCATCTCTTTAATTTATTCTGATATTATTTTATCTGATATATTCCTCTGTTGGTCTTTCAATACCTTGAGCCTAGGTTTGAATTTCCCTTTGATTTTTCAGATCTCCTGGAAGAAATCCCTTGTTTTTCCTCTTTATTTGTTCTTCCTACCCCTACTCCCACTGGTCATTGTGATTGTTCTCTTTGTTTCTGCACAATAGTCACTGAAAAGTTGTGTTCAAGATTCTGATCCTACTTCTGTTGCCCTTTGCTTTTACTATTTGATAGACCAAGCTAAATGCTTTTGGCATAGTTTGTATCTGCCATGTTCAGCTTTTAAAAATACATTATGCTTTGTGCTCTGTCTGTAGATTTTCATGGACCGCCGTGCCAATGCTAAACAATTCTGTGTATGCTCTTGTAATAGCCATCTTTAATGTGATTGTCCTGAGGTGGTACAGCATGTAGTTTTTCTTCTGCCAGAGATGCAGGGGATGTTACTAATGACATAAGAAACCCTCCCTCCATTTTGTTGATAAGAAGAGCACAGTTGCTTATTTTAGCCTCTGAATTGTTTTAGATGCCATGTCACATTACTGTTCTCATTATGGTTCTATTCTATCTTTGGACTGTGCTATTCACCAGTTTTATTATCTTTTATAACCTATAGAGGATTCATAAAATAGTCAAGGGAAGTTATAAACGGAAAAAAAAGATGATAGCCAATAAACTTTAATCCAAAGAACCAAAGTGATACATGAATTCTGATGAACTGCAGTATTTAGGACATTGCAATTATCACAGCGCACATATTTATTCCAGTTTTTCTTTAAACTATGTTAGTAGATATGGATCACAATCTCAACTTTTTTCTCTAACAACAAACCTGATTTTAGTAACTGTAAGAAAATTGTGTAGTCATTTACAGGAGTGAGTAGCGGGGGGAGAGAACCTAAATTGTCTGAAATGTTTTTTTTTTAAACTTTAACTGATTTATTAAATTGATTAGTACCATCATGGTCTGAAACACTAATAATGAAGGCATCCCCATAACATTCAGCTGTCAATGACAGGAAGGAAACCAAAAGTATGAGATTCTGCCCTCCTCATTTTATCAGTGCTTTGGACTATACAAAAGTAAATGTATGTGTATATTATGAGTAGGGGTGGGAGCTGTACAGAAACGTGGAGGAAAATTTTAAAAAGTTGTATCGTAGTGGTTCTAAGAAAAATGTATAGTGAAGTACACATGAATTGCAAAGGGAAAAACAAAGGGTTGCAATTTAGTACAGAAACAGAATAGAAACAACAAGCAAGGGAGATCGGGGAAATGCAGCAAAACCAACACCAGAATTTATTGAAAGCCCTGCAATGGATGTAAACAAAACAATTGGCCTAACCTAAGTGTTAACCCTAATCAAAGTACAACCTTGGTATTATTGGCATTATTGTTCAGTAACTGATTCTCAACTTGAGTTGGGAGAAGTAACTGGAACTTTTGAACGCCAGTGTGATGTAGTGGAGGAACTGACCAACCAGAGCTCAGGAAGTATAGGTAAGCCCCGTGATGCAGTGGTTAAATGCCTGAACTGCAGGTAAAACTGTGCTCACAACCTGGGGTTCAGTCCCAGGTAGCAGGCTCATGGTTGACTCAGCCTTCTATCCACCCGAGGTAGGTAAAATGAATACCCAGCTTTTTTTTTGGGGGGGGGCAATGTGTAGCCTGCATTACTGTAATTGAAACCGTAAACCACCCAGAGACTGGGTGGTGACAGTATATACACAGTATGTGACAGTATATACACAGAACACTTGGCTTTTTATATCCTCTTTCCTGTATGGAACTCAATGCTGGGAGGAGATGTATAGGCATCCCTCAGTCTCAAGAGACTATGGCATTGTGCTTTTATATAGAAGTTCTAAAGCAACATCTAATGTGGCTAAAAAGGCCAGGTAACTGCCTCTTCTCATGTTGTTTCCACACTGCATGCAAAGCTGATGTGGCCTCTTCAGAGCACAAAGCATGGGTAGATTAATATGAATGTTAAAATTGTTACGCAAGAGGCAAAAAAAAAAAAAACCCAACCCTCTCACCATTGCTGGAATAGTCTAATGGAATAACAGAGTCAATACGATTAGTTCCAGCTGTGTCGCAGGAGTTGCCAGAACATGATTGGACACAGCCGTGAACTGCCTCCTGGACTCCAGCTCTGGATTTTGCAATGAGGCACTGCAATGGCACAGGTAAAACTACTACAGTGGGTGCAACCTGAATGACACCTAACATGTGGGCTGATTTAGAATTAAGCCTTCAGCTTTTAGCTTTTGAATGTCTCTTTCAAATACCTATGCAGATTTTCTTTTTGAGGGAAAAGACTGTGTCAGAAAAAAATTGAAATGAAGAAGCTGATGAATAATGAACTTCCGGTTCAAAATCATTCTGAGGACTACAGATCAGATCAATTCAGATCCAAATTCTTGTCCATCTAATCCCTAAAATCATTTCTAATTAAAAGCTGAGGGGAGACTATATTCCTCCCAATTATAAAATATTGCCTCATCAAATAATTTTAATAAGTACTCTTGTTGTTAAATTTGTAAAACTCATATATTTCCCAGTGATATAGTGGCATAAACTTCAATTAATAGCAAGGCATGTGGTTAAAGAAAAGAAAAGTGAAACTTATTTCAAACATTAAAATGAAAAATGAGTTTAGACTTAATCCAAAAGCAATTTAATGCTAAACATTCATATGAAATTAAATGAGCCATTGAATTTGCTATATAAGCAAGCATTAATCTTATCAAGCCATGAAGACTGGAATGCTATACAGTGACCCATTAATTTCAAAGTTTAATACAAGGTCTGTTTAATGCCTCCAGTCCATTAAAGTCCAAACCCACAATATAACAGCTTTTTCATAAAAGTTTAAAACCCCCATTCATTTGTTTTAATTGCTGTAATCACTTGATAATCTGTTCTGACAAGATTAGGGCTACACATCTAAAACCAATGTGTGCTTTTTTCACGGGAAGTGAATTTTGTATACTGTATTTTTATTTTTATTTTGTTCAAAGTCAAAATTTCAGGAAACTTTTAAGCAAGAATTGTTCTACATACAGTGGACCCTTGTGTAGCAAACAGTTTGTATAACATAAAATCTGTACAGCATAAAAATTCTGGAGATAGGGGAAATTTGCTTAACAAAATCCCCTATGGGGAGAATCCGTACAACATAAAAATGGGATTACTCCATTTTCAATGCATTCCTATGGGAATTTGTATAAGGGAAAATTTGCTTAACATAATTTCATTTGGAACAAATTAATTCCTTTATACAAGGTACCACTGTATTTGGTAGCAAAGTTTTGTAGCACTGGGTGTGCTATAAAACATGAATAGTTGTGTATCAATGACCAGTTGTATTTCCCTAGTCTAAACATACTGGTTGATAAACTGGAGGCATTCAAGTGATGTTTATTTTGATGATATTGTACAGTAAATCTAGCCAGAGGTTGGGAATTTGGTTCTTCACTGTGCCTCTTTGACAAGTGCTGACTTGATCCATAGGGTCCTCTGCAATTCTTGTAAACATTTTATTTGTATTACAAAGCACAGTTCCCTGCTTTTTAAAAAAATGCTGCATTCATTTACATATATGAACACCCACAAACAACACACCGTTTGCATATTCATCAGATGGTTGAGATCACACCGAAGCCTCAAATGTATGGAGTAGTATCTCCATTTAGGGATGGATAGGAATTTCATTTTGGTTCATTTTGGTCCACCATAAAGGAGGGATATGATAGCTATGTTTAAATATTTGAAAGGGTGTCATATTGAAGAGGGAACAGGCTTGTTTTCCATGGCTTCAGAGACTAGGACTCAGGGCAATGGTTTCAAACTACAGGAAAAGTGATTCCATTTGAACATTAGGAAGAACTTCATGACAGTTAGAGCTGTTCAGCAGTGGAATATGCTGCCACAAAGGAGGGTGGTGGAATCTCCTTCTTTGGAGGTTTTTAAGCAGAGGCTGGATGGCCACCTGTCGGAAATACTGTGATGGGCATTCCTGCATGGCAGGGGGTTGGACTGGAGGGCCCTCGAGGTCTCTTCCAACTCTATGATTATATGATTCTATGAAATCTGAATGTGGCAGAAAGTGAAACTAACAGATTTTTTTCTTGTCCTTCTCAAGGGTTAGATGAGACCGAGCTCCAAATTGATTTCAATCTGAGATCCCTGGATTCCCAGTTTCCAATCTGGGAGAAAACCAACACTGATAGATTTGTCCATTCTTATCTGCACGTGTATGCTGACTACACTTTGAAAAGTTACAGAAGTTGTTGACATGCTCCACACACACTGGGTCCACTCACTGCCACCACCAGATTAACTGGACATTTGTATATATTTAAGAGAGTCAGACAACAAGCTTTTATAGTTTTAAAGCAAAATATGAAAAGTTTATTAATTTACAAATAGATGTTCAATATTATGATAGCTTTAGCTGATATTATTGTATTGCAATGATCGATTCCTATAATAATATATTTCCTTTAGAAACCAGACCCTTTTCAGTGGCAGGATCTCACCCCTGACCAACTGACAATCCGAACTGACTCTCAGCTCTCTCAACTGAACTCAACTCAAACTGAACTCTCCAGCACCTATTATGTTTCCATCTATAACTTTCTTAGCCATTCTCACCAGCTCATGAATATTCATACTTGTTTTTCCCTTTTCGCCACACAAGTGTAAGGAAATCCCTGGACCTTACACTGGGCTCCAGCTGTTCACCAGGTGAAGATCCTCTGACACACTACCTTAAACACCATTCTATAGCTCTAACCTAATTAAATCCTGAAGGGTATGTGTCTGACTGCCAGTGGGACACTTCTGACTCTAGCTTCAACCTGCCTTAATTCCAAAGACACAAGAATAACTTGGTTGCATACTTTAAAACTGGACACCAACCTGCAAACTAGGATGGGATCAGTGGTGTAGCTAGAGTTTGGAGCACCTGGGGACAAAGTCAGTGTTTGTGCCCTCTCCTCCACCACAACCATGTCTCAACCACCCAGCAAGGGGGGCCAGATCTTGGGGGAACAGTGGGGGAGGGGAAGAAGGATCTCTCCTCATGCCCTCTTTGTGGGTCTCCTTCCCAGTTAAGGCTCTCCTGTGCAAACCGCATAGCATGTGGATAGTGCCAAGCAGGCATTTTTCCCCCAAGCATCTTCTCCATAGCACGCTTCCCCCTCCTCCTTTCCCCCAGCTAAGGCCTGGAGATCATTAGCCCAGGGAAAGGAGGAGAGGAAAGCAGGCAATGGGATTTTTACCAAGCAGAACCTCCATTGCACACTTCCCTCTCCTCCTTTCCCTAGGGGTGGGGGGCAGGAGGAGGGATAGCAATTGATGGAGGTGCTCCTTGGAAAAAAATCACCTGCTTCCCTCTCCTCCTTTCTCCCCGACTAAGGATCACCAAGCAATCTTAATCCAAATGGAGGACTGCTGGTAGGATGGTGCATGGCTTCCTCCTCCTGCTCCTCCTCCAGGTGTCCCCAGATTGCTGTGTGGCTCGAGGCACCTTGGTGGATCAGTGGTGTCATGGTGGTGGCAGTGGCAGCTGCCCAGAAGGCCCTGGCAGCAGCCTCTCTGGGTGGTGGTAGACCTCACCACTGCTGCCTCTGGAGCCCTGGCAGCAGCCAAGCAGGGCAGCAGGGATCCTTGCTGAGAGACAGTAGGTTGCACCGCTGCCTTCAGAGCCTCGGTAGTGGCCGTGCTACGTGGCGGGAGGCCTCCAAAGCCCCCTCTGTGGAGGCTTCTCATTAGCACCAACCTGGGCGGCTGGTGTGACACCTCCAAAGCCCCCTTTGTGGGGGCTAATCAGCTGTAGGAGTGGTGCTGGGTGGCCAGGAGGCCTCCTCGAGCTGGGCATTAGGAGGTAAGAGACACCAGTGGGGGGGGGATGAAAAATAAACCAAACAAAATGGAAATTTCTGCTTCATTTTGTTTCATTTTTCTTTGAGGGGGCTGTTTGTTATTCATTTTGTTATGTAAAAAAATGAATAATGAATAACAAAATGAATTTTTTATTCATTTCGTGCCCATCTCTACTATTAATAACAGTTGCAGAGTAAATTAATGCAAAAGCAAGGCAAAACAGTTCGGCTTGGTCTCTGAGCAAATTTAAGAGAACAATAATGCTAGCTAAGTAATCATTTCTCTAAGGAGTAAAAACTCCACAGTGACAAATCTATGTACTACTTCTAAATCAAAAGCTCAAAATCCTACAAAACACTCTCAATCCCATTTGTAACGGCATGCTAAGTTATTGCTAGTTAGATCAGCAGTTACTGTCGATAGAGTTGGGCACGAAATGAACAATTTTTGTTTCCATTTTCATTTTTTCGTTTCATTACGTAACGAAATGACAAATGAATTTTGTCTCTAAAATGAAACGAAATGAACAGAAACACCGGAAATTTTGTGTGTTTCATTTCCGTTACTGCAATATGAGTTAATTGCTTAAAATCCTAAAAAAAATCACAAAGAAAGAAATAAATGGTAACGAAACGAACGAAAACAAAAACAATTTTTTTCAAAAATTCATGAAAAACGGAAATGAAACAAAACGGACCCTCCAAATAACAAACGACAAACGAAATGCCATTTTTTTTTTATTCATGCCCATCTCTGTCGATCCTTGAAGATGTTATTCCATCAGCCCTTGGTACTTTTCAATCCCTTCACCATTTCTCCTTCGCAACCCCTCCCTTCAGTTCTCTTGAGAAGCTGTATCCACCCTCATCTCTACTGGAATGTGCTTGGTCTTCCTTCAGCCAGTTGGATCTAGTTCTTCCACTCCAGGTCTTTTGTGAAAAGGCACCTGTGTAAACTTTGAGGGAGAATGTACTACATAACCTATTCAATTATTTTACAAGTAGCCATGCAATAGTGCACATCCATGTGTACAAAGCTTAAGTGCCAGTTTCACCCCTGCATGTTCACCAGTATCACCATACATGGACCTTTTCGTGACACTGGCCATTTGTATTCCATGGGTCATAATTAATACCTTTCAGCTTTGATCTCCCTTTGCACCACCCTTATTTCATCTAATTTTGAGTGCCAAATATAGGTGGACCTGGTTAGTACTTGGATAGGACAAGTATCAGGAAGTATCAGATATCTCTTTGTATGACTAGGAGAGAATCTTGCCTAATATTCTACACATTGTTGAGTACAGTTGAGTGTTGTGGGTGAGATGGAGTAATGGGCTCACTTAGAATAAGGCAGCTTTCCGAGGTCCACAAACTTTGTCTCCTCCCTGACACTGTATTCCACAGATGGAGGCACAGGAGGAGAAAAACAACATGGAACCACCTGCTCAAAACTTTTAATTAAATGAGTTGAGGGGCATCAACAGACGTAGTAAAATGTTACCCATGCAGATGCCATTTTGGAAGGTCATGGATCTAAATGTCGATTTCTAATCAGTAGGTTTTCTCCACCAAACCCCAATCAAGAGCGGAAGGCTGATATTTAAATGTGTTTATCTCTTAAACAGGTGTTCCCATTTGACATACTAATCCTAACTAATTTTTGCAAATCTAAGATCAACACAGAACTGACGCTTTTCAAAGAATTAAGAGGGAGAAAGTGTGCAGTATGATTATGGCATAAAACGGACAATAATTAGTATACCAAACTTTAAAAAAAACCTTGGATCTTAATAAACACTTCAGATTAAACCCATGGAGAAGTTCATCACGTTATTTTTTTCTTGCCCAGGAAAATACTCAGGACTCAGGAAATGTATATACAATTAGGGCTCAACTAAATGTTCAGGCTTTTTGCTATGAAATATTCACTTTTGATGGGTAGAATTACTCTGTAGAGAAACCTAAGATTATTAGCCTTCTTAAGGGACTATAAATATAGATTAGTTATAGACTCAAGACTGGGCACTGGTCCTGTTCCCGCCAGGACCAGTGTATTCTCCATGGGCATCTGAAGCACAGGGTTCCATGGGTGTTGGACCTCTGAATATCAGCCCTCTGCATGTGTTTAATTAGCCCTTGTTCTGAATTCCTAATACTATAACTTAGAAAATCAGCTGCATTTTAAAATGTCATCAGAGGACAAAACATCTGGGGGTTATATTCATCTGGATTGCTGTATGGATAATTCAGTTTATGAGACTCCCATCATGGTGTAGTATCTAGAGGCATGGTCTAGGACTCTGGAGAACAGGGTTCAAATCCCCACATGGCCATGGAAATTTGGTAGGAGGGTGGAACTGGTAAAATCACTCCTTAAATCTCTCACCTTGAAAACCTTGTTAAGGTCACTACATTTCATTTTCAACTTGAATCACAGAACACACACAAAATTCAGTATATAATATAATTAGGCATCTACATGGAAGGGTGTCGCACCCTCATGAGCCCTCCATCTTCCATGTGGGTATGTCCTCGTACATCAAGCTAGCACTTTCAACAACCAACAGTCCAGCATAATTTTTTTCCTCTTACAAACAAATCCAGACAGAGAGAGAGATGAGGGAAGGTCCAAGGCAGGCTCAGAATCAACTGTGGGCAGCTTCTCAACCAGCACGTCAGACAAATCAAATAAAACATTATCCCCCCCCCCCCTCATGTTTAAGTGATGTAGTACCTCAGTGATAGTCTACCATAGATTTCAAAAAAAATCACTCCCTCGATTTCTCTGCTAAGGAACAAAAGAGACCTGTCAAGTGTCTCATTTCAGGCAGGACAATACCACTTTTTTGGTCTTTGTCCCACTGCTGTCCCAGAGCATTTAATTTACCTGAAATGTCCTGGGCAGTGGAGGCACCTACTTCCCAGGATGGAGGTCATAGCGGGGAATGGAGCAAACAATGTGTGGGAACCACATGGGCCATTGGGGGGGGGGGATGCACCGGCTTCTCTCACCAGCCATGCTGGTTTTAGGAGGGCATCCACCGGTGGGAGAGAGAACTCTTTGCCAGCTCGATTAAAGCTTCCCATGCCCAGTACACCCACCCACCCACCCACCCACACAGGGGCATGCTCATGTTCCCTCTTTGCCCTCTTCAGTCTTGCTTGCTGCTGCTGCCGCCACCGCCTCCCATGTGCTGCTTGCCAGGACCTGCTCTCATCCCCGGTGCTGGAAAGAGCGGTGGAGCGTGGTGGCTGGGTCTGGCCAGGAGTGGGTTTCATTAGCAGGATGTGGGGGGCGGGTTCCTTTCTTTCCTCCCCTCCCCTACTTCCTCAGAGTGCATGCTAGCATGCAGATACACACATGTTGTACCTCCTGTCCCAGCCAGCGCTAGGTAAAACTTGACACCTATGGAACAGAGGGAGTGTTCAGTTTGCTCATATCCTGAAGGGGCTCACTTATTAAGCTAACTCATAATATCAGAGAGTGAAGTGACAGTAAGAAGTCTTCCAGCAATCACACACATTGGAAAGCGACCAAACTAGAGGGATCCTAGCACTTTCAAAAAGTAGAAGTCCCCAACAGGGGATCAAAGAAGGGTGAGTAGGAATGATTTCATTTGCCTGATAAATTATGTAGTGCAATTGAGAGGGAAAAGAGCAAAACAAAAACAAACAAAAACAAACAAAACAAACCCCAACCACTCTTCTGTGTGGTAGACCAAACTGTGGGACAAAATGCACATTTGACTGAGCCCTAAGTTATTCCACAATAACTGCAAGCTCAGGACATTTACCATATAACAATGTACTTTTCAAGATAATCACAATTGCATAGAAAAGTGTAATATCTTTCCCTCCTCTGAATGTCTCTTACTTATTAGCATTCAAGAACTTTACAGGGTCTGTGTGCCCTGTTTGTGTAACCAGGAGAGCCAGCCATTCGGGTTATGTTAATTTCCTTTTGATCTGAAAGGATAAAATATAATGGAAGAGTAAATTAAACAAAGGTTATATACAAAAATACCCCCACTTTGCCACTTGAGGAAATGTTCCGTGCATAATTTTTATTAATACCTCTGAAAGCACTATTTTGGCTGGTGACAAATGATAGACATAAGTGACTTTATGGAATCTCTGTCTTCGCAGTGGGAAATTACATTTGCACTCTGGGGCTTGGTGAGCTCATTTTCAGATGGGGCATGGAGAGATAAATAATTCGGAGAGAAGATTTATGGGGGGGGTGAGTCCGTCTTGTATATGTGTGCAAAATAGTATGCTCAGGTTTGAAAGGCTGCATGTATTTGTTCTTCTTGTAAGCAGACAATGTTCTTGCTAAAATACAGTTCCGAAGTAAAACCTCAGGTGATTCCCATATGGTGATGCTCACCAGTAGGGCTTGGGCAATTTGCCTCCTGTGAGTAGCACCAGCCGGTGTGGCCTTGGGAGAGCTGCAAACACTCCCAGGAAGCCCCTCAGAAGAAGGGAAGGCTAGCCCACTTCTGAAAAGCATGCAAAGTCAGAAATTGACTTGATGGGACACAAATATTCTTATTATAAAACAATGAATTTTGCAGCTAGGAGTACTTGTCAACACTTCCCATTCTCTCTTTGGTCTGCTTTCCCTCTAGCTTCTGAGACTTCAGGCATTAGGGGTTTGGCCAGTACCTTAACATTTGGGGGGGTTGGGGGAGCTTCTGGTGGATTTCATAGAATCATAGAGTTGGAAGAGACCTCAAGGGCCATTCAGTCCAATTCCATGCCATGCAGGAACCCCCATCACAGTATTTCTGAGAGATGGCCATCCAGCCTCTGCTTAAAAGAAGGAGACTCCACCACCCTCCGTGGCAGCATATTCCACTGCCAAACAGCTCCAACCATCATGAAGTTCTTCCTAATCTCTTTTCCTGTAGTTTGAGACCATTGCCCCGAGTCCAAGTTTCTGAAGCCATGGAAAACCAACCTGTTCCCTCTTCAATATGACATCCTTTCAAATATTTGAACACAGCTATCATTATCCCCTCTCAGCCTTCTTTTTGAAAGGCTAAACATTCCCAGCTCCCTAAGCCATTCCTCGTAAGACATTTCTTCCAGACCTTCAACCATCCTGGTTGCCCTCCTCTCTATCCTCTCGGGGAAGGAAGGGAATAATTATTTGTTAGGAAAGAACATAAGGCCATCAACCAAAAGACAAATTATGACTGCCAGCTACATTTTTTTTCAGGTTATAATGACATTTGGGTACTATATAGTGCAACAAAGACTCAGCTTTTCAACATGCTTAAAGCCATAAAAACAGGATTATTGTTCTTCTGTGCCATTATATTGCATGCAAAGCTTGAATTAGTGTTCCTGTAGTGGTAGTAAAAACAAATTGTAAATCCAATTGGTTGTGGTAATATGAATTTTGCCTGTAAAGCAGTTTTTATTCCATTAAAACATTTACTAAGACAAACAAAGGAAAGATGCTCTTTTTGAATGATAACAGAGTTTCTAACAGATCCGTCTTTCATATACTATTATGAGAAGCTAATGACTGTAGTTATCTCCTTCAGGAAATCTTAAAATGATACACCTTTTCTTCAGGATTGGTTGACCTGGATGACTCAGTTTTGAGGAGGCTACCTGCATTCCCCAAGAACTGTGGGTCTGTTTATGTATCTAAGCTCAAACAGCAATGGCTCCCCCAAGCAATGATTTTCGTTCAGTACTAGAATACCTTTGTACTGTTAGTATAGCCAATTTAAAATGGATTAAACTGTTCTGTTCAATTTGGTGTATCCACACCTGTTGAGATTAAGGTTCCAGTGTTGCTTGCTGCTAAACTACAGCAGTGAAAAAGGAAATACTTTGGCACCCTTTAGAGGTGTGTGGATATTTATGCCATATGATCATCTCAGTCTGACATCAACCACTATATTCTATTCAATTGCATGCTTTTCACAATGTAGTCAGCTTCAGTACCTGAACATTCTTCTTCTTCTTCTTCTTCTTCT
>JAHTLZ010000065.1:8651290-8682844 GCA_023846285.1 Phrynocephalus versicolor | reverse complement strand
CTTCTTCTTCTTCTTCTTCTTCTTCTTCTTCTTCTTCTTCTTCTTCTATCTTTGTCCAAAGACATCACACATACCTTCTTTCTGTCTACCCAAGACTGCCAGCTCTTCATCTGCTTTGCTCATTTTCTTCCATTTTGAAGCCAGGATGAAGAATTCTCGCCTTTATCTGCTGGTAGTGGCAGTGGAAATCTCAAAACTGTACCATGCAATTATATGGTTACTGTCCAGGTGAAGTCCCAGTGTCAAATGGAACAGCGCAATAGATGTGGATAGAGATAGAAACTTCTAGATGTTGACAGAAATATCCACTTCTCTATTTGGTTGATCATTGTTTGGACTTCTTGAAGAGACCAGCAGGCCACACTGTCATCTGTTCCAGGTTACTGAGTACATACAAGAAACTCAATAAACTTTCTCCTTGTAAGCAAACCATGAGCCAACTTCTCATTTCCTTGATATCTATGTCATTTTTTTTGCAAGGTGCCCATCCCTAATCCTAACTAGAGATGGGCACATATTTACAAACAAATTTCAAAATTCATTCAAAACTCATCAATCGATGTGCATTCATATAGAATTGATACTTCCAATGAATACAAATAGATTTTAGCACTTTTAGATTTGTTGATTCATCATGTTATAACATATCCTCAATGCACTGAGAGACACCAGATCCTCAGGGTTGCTTCCCCTGACTCTTCTCTACAGTCCCTCCAAGTTTAGAGAGGATTGGATTTCTGGTGTCTGAATTATGTTCCCCCAAATAGTACCCACCTTCAAGAAAGTTTGCCCTGGTAACTAGGGACACCAAATTTGCAAAGAAGCTTCCTCTACAATCTCTCCAAGTTTGCTAAAGGTTGGATTTTCCGATAGCAGTTTCTAAAGGGCTCTTTCCCCAGAGTGGCCCACTTTGTGATTGTATAACTCAGATATCTGAAACCCAGACTTCATAGTGTACAGTAAATGATGTACCTTTTGGAGGCAAACTACCTCAGATTTAAAAAATCACTATAGATATTATCAGTTGCATGCTGAGTCACAGAGGTCTGTACACAGCTGAAAAAGTCTACAGTAATTCCCTCCCCAATCTCAAACAAAGTGCCTCCAGCAGTTATACCATTTGTACTACTCCAGCATAACTAAGTAAGAGGATTTGGCCCATTATCTGTCAAAATCTGCAGCAATTCCAAGGAATTCCTTAGCACAGTGGTGGTGAACCTTCGGCACTCTAGATGTTTTGGACCACAACTCCCATAGTCCTTTCTTTTCACTTGCCTTGTTCCTCCAAGTGCAGATAGATGCCTTTTAGGCTCCTGATATGAAAAGAAGCCACCCCTGACAGGGCTGCAGAGAAGGCACGATTGGGAGAGCTGCACCCCTCGTCCCAAGAACAGCATCATACCAAGCGAGGCCAATGCTTTCCCATCTGTCAGGTAGGGAAAGAGCAGCTGAAAGAAAGATGACAACAAAATGCATCACAATCTTTCGAACCCCTAATGGGAAGCATATGCTGACTGTAGAGCTGAAAGCTGGTGTCCTTTGGTTTTCATCTGAACTTTTAAAAAGTCATGCCAGAACCCACCAAAGGACCATCTAGTCCAACCATCTGCTCACACCATGGCCAAACAGCTTTTCCATGGGATACTGTACCACTATGGCATGAGTACAACAGAGGCACTCATCCACATCTATGCATTCCTCTCACTGCCAAACTAAAGATTGATAAGGAAGAGTATTCTCTCTGATTAGCACATTTTTGCTTCATGAAAATGCTTCCAGATATGCATGCTCTGGCAGTCAGCCCTGCAAATTAAGTATGTTTTTACCTTTCAGTATTGGGGGGGGGGGGGGAACCACCATACTAAACACAACATATGGAGAAGAGGAAAATCACATGCTGTGACAAGGAATTTGAAGGAGCATATCTCCCAAAGCATGCTAAATGTAATGGATGCAATCCTGTTGAGCATTTCAGCATGTGCAATAGGGATGGCACCAGCAGTAGAAGCATACACTCAACACTGCTGAAAGTCCTCCTTTGAGAATTGCACATAGAATCATAGAATCATAGAATCATAGAATTATATAGAGTTGGAAGATACCTCAAGGGTCATCCAGTCCAACCCCATGCCATGCAGGAACCCCAGCACAGTCTTTCCGACAGATGGCCATTCAGCCTCTTCTTAAAAATTTCCAAAGAAGGAGACTCCGCCACCATCCGTGGCAGCATATTCCACTGCTGAACCGCTCATGAATAGAGATGGGCACGACTCAAAAAAATAATTTTTCGTTTTTCGTTTTTCGTTAAGGGGTCCGTTTCGGTTCGTTTTCGTTTTTCGGGGGTTTTTTGCACATTTTTCGTTTTGTTTTTTCGTTTCATTTCGTAATGAAAAAACAAAACGAAAACAAAAAATTTTCGTTTTCGTTAGCATTCTTTTCATTGTGATGTGTCTGTCATAACGAAAACGAAAAACACGGCAAAATTTTTCGTTTCGTTTTCTGGAAAATTTTCGTTTTCGTTTTCGTTGCGTAACAAAAATGAAAACCGAAAACGAAAATGAAAATTTCGCTGAGTCGTGCCCATCTCTACTCATGAAGTTCTTCCTAATGTTCAAATGGGATTTCTGGGCAGTTTACAAGTAATTATGCAGGCTACACATTGTCTCCCCAGCAAGCTTGGTATTCATTTTACCATCCTCAGAAGGATGGAAGGCTGAGTGAACCTGGGATCAAACTCCAGGTCATGAGCATTGTTATGGCTGCAGTACAGCAGTTTAATCACAGCACCATGAAGATTTTTAGTCCTACTAAAGCTGTTAGTGATGTGGAAAGAGCTGTTTCCAATACCACAATTTCGGGGGGTTCAGCTGGAGGTTGATTATATTGCCTGTAGTGAGTGAGTGTGTGTTTTATTTTGATTACAATCATGATGATGATTTCTCTTTATATGTTGATAAATTGAAGAAGATGACAATGTAATGATAAATGCAATATTTGAAGTAATTTTACAACCTGGATGGCTTTTTTTCCTTCTCATGTACTGCTGTTCTTTGCCTCATGCTTTCAGAGTTTAATGCTATTATCTTCTCCCTGCTTTTTTTGGGGAGGGGGGGCACATGTGTCTTTGGTTTTTTTTTTGGGGGGGAGGCAAAGGGCTAAATTGGCTCTGATTCCAAAAACTAGAATGGGAAAACTGTAGTGAAACAGCCTGAAAGAATTGGGTATCTGGGGCTTTACTGAAGGGAACTGACTCAAAAGGGCCTAGAAAAAAAAAGAGGCAGCAAAAAGACCTCACACAAACACACACCAGTCTGGGGAAAACTCCCCCATAGGAACTGCAAAGCGAGAAGATGGATGCATGATATTAAAGGATGGCTTTCTTCCTATATTTTTGAAATGAACATTAGAGTAAAAACGTCTTTCTCTGCCGCGATCTCATGTTTTCTGTGAGATTAACCTTTACTCAGAGAGCACTAAAAAGAGTGATATTTGTTTTAATCTTGGTTAATGTGCCCCCTTGAGCGACAGCCCGAGCAAGAGATGAAGTTTTATTGCTGTCTTTTTATTGTATCAGAAATCAAGCAGCAATATAATTTGCCCATCTCGGTCTCATTCTGGTCTTTACCAGAATTGTTTCATTTTCAGTGGTTAAAACCCAGTGCTCAAACAACAGCAGTAAGACAACAATGGTTAAAAAAAAAAACCCACACAGTTGATCAGTTCAGCTAATATAGTTCATCAGCTGAGCAAAGCCACAATAGGGGGAATGCAATGAAGGAATTATTGGGTGAGAGAATGCCGAGACCATCCTGGTTCCATCCAACCATGTCAGTTCTTGAGTTGTCTTCTGACCAGAGAAAAGCAGTTGGGATTTGTTTTTATGTATATTCAAGAACAGGCTTGCACCCTTCTAGCTGCAAATACAAATGCATGGCTCATAACTGTTTGACAATGCATATTTGTTCTCTATGAGGGATGGGCTATTCATTTCAGAAGCTACCAGTTCTGAAACGACACACGGAAGACTTGCCTTGCTCTGCGCCCACGCGGGGCTGAGCTCCAACGAGGAAGAAGCCTCCGACATCATCATTCCCTCTTCCTGGTGCTAGCCAATCAGGGAAATGCATCATTCCACCTCATTTTCTGATTGGCCAGTGCCAGGGAGACGGAACGATGATGTTGGAGGCTTCTTCCTTATTGGAGCTCAGCCCCACGTGGGCACAGAACAAGGTTGGTTGGTCTTTATTTCGGCCACTGACCAGATAAAATACAAGATACATTCCACATAAAACCAAAATAAAAGCGTATAAAAACAATAAAAGCATGCACAAGACAAGCATAATACAATGGCAAACCCTTTGTGTAAGAGCCAGAACAGGTAAAATCTTCCCAGCCCAGTAGGCCCAATAACAGAGTAATCAACTCAATAGGTCTAGAATTGTCTCCAGCCTGGGACCACGCCCATGCTCTAGACCACCTCCAACCCACATCATGAGAGGGGGTAAGGATAAATGCACAATGGACATTGCCAATCATCTAACCTCGCCACCTGAAGTGGGCAGGGATGAGCAATGCCTCATTGCTGCGGCACAGAATTTAGCCACCACCTCAGTTACATCTGGCTTTTTATCTCCTAGCAGGTGTTGAACACAAAACTCCCTTGGCCTCCCCTGAGTTTGCTGCAAGGTAGACTGAAGAAGAGTCCTCCGGATATCCCAATAAAGGGAACACTCCAAGAGGACATGATCAATAGTTTCAATAGTCTCCTCGCCACAAGGGCAAACACGTTTATCCACTGGAAGACCCTGAACAGAACAAGGTAAGGGATTGGCTGATTGTGTTTTGGAGGCTTTCAAATGCCAGCTGGGCTCCTGCACGTCATTTCACAACCAGTAGCTTCCAAAATGAATAGCCCATCCCTGCTCTCTACTTCAAAGGCTTCCCAAGAACACTTGTTCCATCATTTGTTTTCTCATTTAAGCTCTACCTTAGTCAATTACTCTTCTCTCATGGGTTTCTGGGCCCATATTGCAACAGTGTTGGGAAACAAAAAACAGATGAGGTAAAATATGCAGGAGATAAAGACTAGCAGAAGAAGCATTAAACATTTCCTTCCTCCCGTTCTCTCCTTTTATCTTTTCCTGACCACGTTTTAAGATGGATGAAAGGCTATTCCCAAAGTTGCAGTGAAGTAGAGAATTAAGAGGAATGAGAGGTTTAAGACAGGAGAGATTAAAATTAACATAAAGAACTCTGCCAGTCTGTGGCCACCTGATAAAATATTTCCAACAGACAGAAGACCATCTCCATGGATTTTAACACATAAAGTGCATTTCATAGAATCACAGAACAGTGAAGCTGGAAGGGGCCTACAAGGACATCAAGTCCAACCTCCTGATCTATGAAGGAATACAAATCAAAAGATATCTGCCAGGTGGTCAATGCCTCCATATCCTGACTGCCTCCAGTGTTGGAGCACTCACCACCTCTTGAAGGAATTGGTTCCATTGCCATACTGCTCTAACAGAAAGTTTTTATAAGAACATAAGAAGAGCCATGCTGGATCAGGCCAAAGGCCCATCTAGTCCAGCTTCCTGTATCTCACAATGGCCCCACCAAATGCCTATGGGAGCACACGAGACTAGATATCTTGTCTCCTGATACCACTCCCCTGCATCTGGCCCTTGAAGTACCCTGGTTGTAACCCTGGAGATTACACATCTCCATCATGGTTTGTAACCCGTGATGGACTTCTCCTCCCGGAATCTGTCCAATCCTCTTTTGAAGGCATTCAGGCTAGATGCCATCACCACCTCTTGTGGGAGGGAGTTCCACAAACTAATAACAGTGGTCTGGCTGACGATTCGGCTGAGGCCCTGGCCAACCAATGGTTTGAGTCAGCTGCTGGCGCCGTCGACCGAATCGCCCCCAAGCGTCTCCTCCGTGGCAGAGCTTGAACTTCACCGTGGTTCACAGAGGAGTTAAGAGAGATGAGGCAGGAACGGAGGAGACTGGAGAGCATCTGGAGACAGAACCGGACGGCAATGAATAAGACCGCTGTTGTGATCCAGACTAGGCGCTACTCGTGAGCGATCAGGGAGACTCAAAGATCTTTCTACTCCCTGAGAATTGGTGAGGCCTCGAACCGCCAGGCAGAGCTCTTCCGGGTGGTCCGGGACCTCACCAATCCTAGTCTGGCTAGGCCTCCTCCTACTGATTTCAGTAGCGAGAATTTTGCGGTCTTCTTTAGATCTAAAATAGAGGCCATCCGTGCCAGCTTTGAATCCAGTAGCACTAGCCCTCCCTCGCCATCCCCAGCCCCCTCACCCCCCCCGCTCTCCTCAACTGGTTGAGTTTGGGCCTGTTTCCCCTCTGGAAGCCTCCAGGGCTATTGCCCATTGCCGTCCCGCGACCACTCCTTTCGACCCTTGCCCATCCTGGCTTATTAAATCTGCCGGAGGGAACATGCCTGAGTGGGCTGCTGCCATTGCCACCGCCTCCTTCCGCGAGGGGGTTTTTCCCTCTCTTTTGAAGGAGACGGTGTTCAAGCCCATTTTGAAAAAACAGGGCCTGGCGTCGGACCAATTAGCCAACTACCGTCCAATCGCCAATGTTCCCTTCATGGGCAAGGTCATCGAAAGGGTGGCCGCGGTGCGCATTCAATCACATCTGGAGGAACAACGGTGCCTTGATCCTTGCCAATCTGGTTTCAGGCCTGGCCAGGGAACCGAGACAGCTCTGGTCGCACTGCAAGATGACCTAATCCGGGCGGCCGACAGGGGTTGCTCTACCCTGTTGGTCCTCCTGGATTTGTCAGCGGCCTTCGATACCGTCGACCACGGTATCCTACTGGACCGGCTCTCTGAGGTGGGTATTGGAGGCACTGTTCGCAGTTGGCTCCGGTCCTTCTTGGAGGGTCGGCTCCAGTATGTGCAGCATGGCGGAGAGCTGTCGACCCCGTGGACACTCCCTTGTGGAGTTCCGCAGGGGTCGTCTCTCTCCCCCATGCTGTTCAACATCTACGTAAGACCGCTGGCTGGGGTCATTCGGAGTTTTGGAGTCTGCTGTCATCAGTACGCTGATGACACGCAGCTCTATCTCTCCTTTCCCACCTCTGCAGTGGAAGCTGTCTGGACCCTCGACCAGTGCCTGGAGGCGGTTATGGCTTGGACCAGGGCCAACAGGCTCAAACTCAACCCTGAGAAGACAGAGGTGATGTTCTTTGGGAGTTCCCCGTCTGGTTATGGAGGCCCTCTCCCCAGCTTGGGGGGAGTTTCCCTCCAGCTGGCAGAGAGGGTTCGTAATCTGGGCGTGATCCTGGACCCGGCGTTGTCCCTGGAGGCCCAGGTGGCGGCCATGGCCAGGACTGCATTTTACCATCTCCGCCAGATTGCCCAGATTCGTCCCTACCTAGACGTCGACTCCTTGAGAACAGCGGTGCAGGCACTGGTGATCTCAAGGTTGGACTACTGCAACGCTCTCTACATGGGGTTGCCCTTGACTCTCCTCCGGCGACTGCAGCGGGTGCAAAATGCAGCAGCCAGACTGGTGGTGGGTGCGCGTAGCTATGACCACATCACCCCGGTCCTGACTCGGCTGCATTGGCTACCCGTTGCAGCCCGGATCAGATTCAAGATCCTGGTTTTAGTTTATAAAACCCTCCATGGCTTGGGACCTGACTACCTGGCAGAGCGGATCGTCCAGCGGTCAACTTCGGCCCGACCGGTTCAGCAGTCGCGGGTGCACTCGCTGCAGGTTCCCACCCCCCGAGAGGCCAGGTGTTCCCTTACACGGAACCGGGCCTTCTCGGCCGCTGCCCCTTCTCTTTGGAACAGCCTCCCCAGCGAAGTGCGCTCTGCAGAGTCCCTGCTGGCCTTCCGCAGAGCGGTTAAAACCATCCTATTTCGCGAGGCCTTTGGTGACCTAGCCTAATAGCTTTCTTTTTTTCTTTTTTTTCTCTTTCTTCTTGCCATCGACTTCTTTATTATGAGCGTACTGACCTAGCAGCGAGGTTAGACCATAACAAGGGCGCCTAAGTCTATGCTGCATAGTTAATTATATGTTTCTGATTGTCTTGTTGTTTGTTTTATATTCTGATTGTTCTGTATTTGCTGACTTGTTTCAGCTCTGTAAGCCGCCCAGAGTTCCCGTAGGAAGATGGGCGGGGTATAAATTCAAAAATAAATAAATAAATAAATAAATAAATAACACGCTGGGTAAAAAAATATTTTCTTTTGTCTGTTCTCACTCTCCCAACCCACAGTTTGAGTGGATGTCCCCTAGTTTTGGTATTTTGTGAGAGGGAGAAGAGTGTCCCTCTATCCACTTGACTCATGCCCTGCATTATTTTGTACGTCTCAATCATATCCCCCCTCAGGCGCCTTTTTTCCAGATTAAAGAGTCGAGTTCTCTTAATTTTAACCCATTGTTGCATCTTCTACACTCTGGCATGATTGAGAACAGATTCTGCTCCTCCTCTATATGACAGCCGTTCAAATATTTCACCCCCTCTATCTTCTTTTCTCTAAGCTTAACATCCCCAGTTCTTTCAGTCTTTCGTCATAGTGCTTGGTTTCCAGCGGCCAGAACGTCTTTGTCACTCTCCTCTGAACTTGTTCCAAGTTGTCAACCTCTTTCTTGAGATTTGCTGTCCAAAGCTGGACACAGTGATCAAGGTGAGGCCTAACCAGTGCTGAATGGAGGGAGAGGAGCAACTCATGGGATTTGGAAATTATACTTCTCTTGTGTGTGTGTTGTGTCACTTACAGTCGTGACTGGCTCTTTGTGACCCCAAGTCCATGGAGTTTTCTTGGCAGGAATCCTGGAGTTGTTTCGGAGGAGAGCGACAAAGACGTTCAGGGAGTTACAGCACCTGGTATTCCCTAGTGGTCGCCCATCCAAGTACTAACCAGAACCGACCCTGCTTAGCTTCTGAAATCAGGTGAGATCGGATGTGCTTAGTGCACCCTAAAATAGAATTTGACTTTTTTGTGGCCACATGACACTTTTGGCTCATATTCAGCTTATGATCTTCAACACTCCCAAGATTCTTCTGCCTGTAGTATTGCTGAGCCAGGTGTCTCCCATCTTGTAACTGTGCATTTGGTTTCTTCTTCTTAAGTGCAGTACTTTGTACTTATCCTTGTTAAATGTCTTTCATCCCTGTTAAACCTGTTCACTGGGTTTCAACCCAGTGCTCCCACCTATCAAGATCATTTTGAGTTTTGTCTCTCTCTTCCAGAGCATCAGCTATTCCAGCCAATTTTGTGCCATCTGCGAATGCAACAAGCATTTGCTGCTCTCCCTTGCCCAAGTCATTAATAAAATAATGTTGAAAAGCACTGGACCCAAGACTGAACCTCAGGGTCATTTTTTAAAATTGCTAATCTCTTGACTGAATGCTACTGCCCTGCTAAATCTCTACAAAATAATATGGATCACCAATATGATCACACACTTGATGTTACAGTAATTAATACACCTATGCTAAATTCGTGCCCATCCATCTTAGTTAAGTGCTAGATAGCAACTAGACATTTCAGCACCAACATAATTCAGTCTGTTAACATACACAATAATAAACCAATCTCCAGTTTATATTTTTCGGCTATGTCTATGTTTATCTTCAGTTAATTTATCAGGACTAATACATGATCTTCTGCTTAGGAATGAAAGAAAATAAATGATCACTCCTGCTAAATGAGAAAGAGTTGCAGGCTTTTGTGTAAAGTAATTTTAAAATGAAATGTCTATGACTTGGTCTCACAATGAAATCATTTTCATTCCCCACTGAAAACAAAGGGCCAATCTAGAATCTTCCTTTGTTCATCTAAGAAGTGCTACAATGCAATTAATGAATAAATCAAATAATTTTGGCCCAAAATGTTCAACACCAAGTACATTTGGGGCAGCTGAAATCAAATTTCCTTTGATACATGGAATCAAGGACGATTGACCAAGGGCAAAAGAGTATTTTAACCCAGAACACATATCACCTGAAGACTAAGGGCACTTTTACACGACCCCTAAGATCTGCTGGCAACTTAAATTCGGACCAGAGATCTTGGGGGTTTGTCGCTCTTCCTGTGTTCCCACCCATCCACACTCCCTTGCTCCTGTCTGCGTGAGGAGAGGGAGAAAAAAAGGGAGAAAAAAATGCAGGCTCACCTCCGCTCTGCCGTTGAGCTGCTCCAGGAAGCATTCCAGTCTCTTTCAGTCTCTTAAAGGGGTGGGGGGCAAAAAACAAACAAACAAACACAAGACGAGGACAGCGCGGCACTCACTGCTTTACATCCGCATCAGAAATTTTTCACCTTCGGAGACCAGGTACTTGGAAAATGCGCTGGGACACGCTTAGGTGGGCGTGGTTGTACTTAATTTTTTTAAAATCCGAAGCTGGTGGGAAAACAATTTTAAGCTCCAGATCTGGGAGCCCTTTGCCTCAGATTTTAGGGGTTGTGTACAAGCACCATAACCCAAGGCATTTTCTGTCCTGAGGAAAAGGACAAAGCACAGAGACACACAGACAAACATACACAAATCTCCATTCCGTGTTCAGAATGGCATTTAAACCTTTCAACAATACTAGCAGTAAGATAAAATCTCACACCATAGCAGATGAGTTTCACCCAGCCCTGTTCTGAAAGAGAGGAAAGACTACTGAGCTCAGGTGGGACCTGTTATGTCCCCAGAAATCTGCCCCTTTGTCTCATCGTAGGTCTGTATACACACAATCCAGAGGCCATTTCCAAAACAATTTAAAGCATGTCAATTTTAAGAAACCCACACAGTTGGGCCTCTTAAGACAACCGAATTAGATAAAAATTAGATGCCCCATAACAAAACTGCTGACCAGAAAGCTCAGTGTAACTACTCAAATTTAAACTGACATTAAAACAAGCATTCTGTCGATAAGCAACTAGTCCTGTAGTTTGATTCAGCAGCAGGGCTCTCGTGGCCTTTAGCGATATGTGTCTCTCTGTGTGTAACTTACCAAACCTCATTAAAAATTAGAGAACTTAACACTGTTTATGTCTCCTGCATAACTAAGTTTTGATTATTCATCCTTGTACATATCTTTTTCTTTCCATAACAAAAGTGACAGGCTCAAGGAACACTTTGCATGTCCATATTCATTCCCATGTTATTAAGCTGTCTTGCGTAACCAAAGGAACAATGCTCTCAACCCAAAATGAGTTGTTTTTTAATTGGGCATTTCATATTCATTAGTCTATATACAATTGTGATGTTGTTTTGACACAAACTCCAGGATGTGGTTGTCTAATGGGACAGAGGCATGAACACAAACAGAAGACAGAAAATCCCCAGTAGCAGCAAAGAATCTGTTTATAAATCAGGCCAAGAGGAGAAAGAAATGCAAAAGAAAACATTAATTTTATTTTATTTTAATTAAAGGTGACATTGAAACCTCAGGAAAGGAACACATTTATTTGAGAGGAATAAGGCAGGTGGCACCTGCGCGCGGGGGGGGGGGAGGTTTTCACAGCTTTCCAGGAATTATAAAAATGTCTTAACTGTTTTTGCTTTGAATATGCCAGCAGAGGGAATCTTAAATGGTTTTAATGGAAGACTGAGGCGTGTAGCAGCCTTTCCCATCAGCCACTGAGTAAGATGTGAGACAATTCAAGCTGTTCAGAACAACTGGGGATTGATTGGTAGCCACCCATGACACAATTGTTTTTACCTTTAAAGATGGTAAGGCAGATGGCATGAAAATATTTAAACATAGGGACAAAGCTCATGTGACACTCCAGTAACTGGATTAAAACCAACAGCTTATTTGTGGAAAAGGCTGGGCAAAAGTAGTCTGAGAGCAAAATGTATATCAATGTGAGAAGGAAAACAGGGAATTATATTAGCCAGAATCCTATTCATGTTGAGGTAAATTTGTGCAAGCTGCTGTAGCCAGTTCTAGTTAATTCATCAAGTTAGTCCAGTGTTTCCCAATGGGAAAGTTACGACACTTGGGGGAGGGGTCACAAAGTGTTTTCTTGAGGGACACATACCACCTTATATGTGTTGTGGCCCTTGTTAATTAATTTCTTCCTTCACCTTTCAGAGGAGAATGAGTGTCAGAAAGTGTCTATGTCTTTCATGAGAAACAGGTATAGAATCTAATAAATTAAATAAATAAACTCAGTTACACACAAGTCTCCTATTTTTAATCCATTCATACCTCTGTGCTGTTGTTTCAGAATGAATGAAAAAGGGTAAGACAGGGCCCACTAATACAGTAATATGGGCACATGAAGTTTACTGCTGGATCAGACCAAACCCTTGTCTCATTCAACATTCTGTTCACAAAATGGCAATCCATTTCCTGTGCAAAGCCTGCCAGCAGGATCTCAGTACAACAAGTGTTTGGCATAGCGAGACAAATATACATCCCTAGTTGAGACATTTTCTCAGGTGGTTGGACATGCAAAGGCCTTTGAAAAGTCACTCGAAAGAGGCAACGAGGAAGAAATGTAAAACATTTGTGCACCTCTCTTTCAAAACTCAAATTGCTTGTGTTTTAGAGGCCATCTTTCAACAGTCACCAAAGGATCATGAGGTACATGAAACAAAACTTCTTATGTAGAGATGGGCACGAAATGAGCTTTTAGTTCATTTTGTTATTCGTTATTCGTTATTCGTTTCATTACATAATGAAACGAGTAATGAACCTAGGATTAAAATATAAACAAAACAAAACAAACCGGGGGAAATTGGTTTGTTACGGTTCGGTTCATTAATGATGGTGCGCGATGAAAAGAGCTGTTTTTAAACCCTTTAAACCGACGTGAAACACTTTAAAAAATCCTAATATTTTTTTATGCTTGATTATACCTATTAGGTTGATGCCAGTGATTTAAAACATCTACAATTGTGTTTTTAAAGAGATCATTTTTCTTTTTTTTTTAAAGGGGACAAAATGGCTGCTGCATATGTTTAATGGCAGAGAATCACTGTGGAGAATGTCATTTTTAAGAGATAAAAACATTCTGAAACTACTTAAAAACACAGAGAAAATTACTTTTATGCCTGATAATACCTAGCAGGGGGGTGAGGACTGCTTAAAACATCCATTATGCGTTTTCTCAGATCGCTTTTTAAAAAAAATGTTTTCTGTTTGGTCTGGGGAGTGGGACACCCCCGCATGGTCAAATGGATTAAATTGTGCAAAGCGGGTGAACACGAAACAAAACGAACAGAAGCCTTAAACAATCCGAACTGAAATGAATCACCATTTTTTGGTGCCCATCTCTAGTCTTACATGTTTTAGGACTTTTGTTTCAATGTAAAAAGCCCATCCCAAATGGTTTCACCCTTTAATGTTTTCATTTCTTACAACTAGAGATGGGCACGACTTAGCGGTATTTCCGTTTCCGTTTCCGTTACTCGGTTCCGTTACTCTACGGAAACGGTAACGGGAATTACTCCGCCAGAATTCGAGCTCGAACCGATGAATGAACAATTTGGTCTGATTTGTCGTGCTCGTTACTTGCATCGCGCGATCGCGCGCGATGCCAAGCGGCACAGAAAAAAAGTTTTTAAAAGTTAAAAAACCCGGTTCCCGGCCAAAAAGCAGGCAGAAATATGCCTGCCATGCCTCAGGGCACCTACCAGAGGGGTGGTTTCTGGAGGTCCCCGGCCTCCCCCCCTCCCTCCTGGGCTGCTCTGGTGGGACTCGCCGCAGGCTCTCAGCAGCAGCAACAAGCCGCACGGCACGGACGGCACAGGAAAAAACTTTTAAACTCTCCCCCCACCCATTCCCGGGCCAAAAAGCAGGCGGAAAATGCCTGCCGTGCCTCAGGGCACCTACCGGAGGGGGGGTTTCTGGTCTGGAGGGGGGTCCCGGCCTCCCCCCCTCCGTCCTGGGATGCTCTGGTCTGGTGTGGTGGGACTCGCTGCAGGCTCGCCCGCCGCAAAAAGCCCAGTCTCGCCGCCGGCCGCCAAAGTGCAAGCAAGCGGCACGGGCGGCACAGGAAAAAACTTTTTAAAACTCTCCCGGGTCTCCCCCCCCACCCATTCCCGGGCCAAAAAGCAGGCAGAAAAATGCCTGCTTGACTAAGGGCACATGGCACCTACCGGAGGGATTGTTTCTGGAGGGGTGGTCCCGCCTCCCCCCCATCCTGGGCAGCCGGACTCGAGTTGCCATGCCATGCGGTGCGGGCGGGGGAGCCAAAATGGGGCGGTGAACACAATATTGTTTTTGAAATCGTGGTCCAAAAACACAAAAGCATGCACAACAGAAACACGCGGAAATTTATAAACTTCCAATACAGATTTTTCACAGTAGCAGTGGGTTTTTTCTTGCAACAAAATGTCTCTCCTCTCCTCCTCTGTCCTCCATTGATTTTATTTTTTTTTTACACCTGTGCAGTGCGCAATGATGGGCTGGCCCAGTGGCCTGGCCAGCCATGTGGGAGGGGACGACCATGCAACTTTTTGGAGCCATCCCACCAATCGCATGGCCACTTGGCCACTGAGACTTCTGGGATGTGCCAAAAAGCCCCCTAAAACCTGCCCTAGCCCCCTAACCCCCTAACCCTAATCCTTGACTCCTTACCCATACGTCACAGACTGTCTTCTTAGTGGGTCAGAGAGGCACCCAGAGGTGCAACCCAATAGCCCACCGTAACCTTACCCGTCATTAGCCTAACCCTAGCCCTTGCACTAAGCCACCTTAGCCCATAGCCAGATCTACTTGCATTGCACTACACACGCAAGTACGATTCCCTTCTTTGTGGGACATGGCAGGTGCGACACGCTCGTACCATGGGATCAGGTACTTGAGCAGGTCTCTGCCTGCAAATGGTATGCATAGCCATATGGTTATGCATGCCATTTTGCAGCAGCAGCAGGTGAGGAGGGGAGACCCCCATGTTGAGGGGTCTCTTGGAGCCTGCTGCTGCTGTCCCTTCCTAGTGGGCGAGGATAGGAGGCACCCACGGGTGCCTCCAGGAGCCCACTTTCCCTTTATAGCGGGCCGGCGGAGGCACCCACCCCACAGAGGTGCCTCCAGGAGCCCGCTACCCCCCAAAAAAAACCAGTATAACGATAACGAAAAAACGAAAAAACGAACCGACTAATTTTTGCGAAGTTTCGCGAAAAACGGAAACGAGCCGACACGGGCTGCCTCCGACACACGACAACTCGAAAACATCATTTTCCCGAGTCGTGCCCATCTCTACTTACAACTGGGTTGAGATTCAGCTAATTGCCCAGGTAGGCTGGGATTTTGAATCTTTAGAAGGGTCTGGAAACGAAAGAGGATTGAGGAATACTCTTTGCTGCAGTTGTTCCTTATAAGATTACTGTGTGTTGAGGTCCACATGCTCTCTATCTTGGATTGCTTTTATTGCCTGAGTACTGGTTGGCTTGTGGCCCCATGCCTTTTTTTTTCTGTGTATTCTCGAAGGCTTTCTCGAATACCCAAGAGCACAGAGAGAACTCCTAGTTCCCTGAGCTCCTTGCCTTCTGATGATGCCAGCCACAGAGTCTGGCAAAACATCAGGAAGAAAAACTTCCAGAAGATGGCCAAACAGCCCAAAAAACTCACAACAACTTTCTTTTCTGTCTTTTCTATTATTCCTCTGTGTTTTTTTCTTTCGGGGGGGGGGGGGCGGAGGGGGTAATCCCTGTCCTATTTCTTTGGAATATTAATGTTGTTGCCAAGAAGTATGTGCCTTGGGAATATATATATCCCCAGAAACTAAGGGTACTAAAATAGAATAGAAAGGAAGACATCAAGTGGAAATGGGAAGATAAATATCCCTTATTCTAGTACCCGTAGGGTATTTTTGTCTTGATTTTGTGGAGGGGATGTGACTTTATTTGCTTGCTCACTTTTCTTGGTTTGAGGGATATAGGGTTTTATTGTTCTTGTTCTGGTCCCCCCCCCCTGGTCTTTTTCCATGGTGCTGCCTGTGAGGCCAGTATTGAACTCAGAATGTTGCTTTGTATACCATAAAATAATTACTGCTACACAGATAGGTGTACTCTTACATGCATTTGGAGCTGACTGCTTTTCTGTTTCCTTGCCACTTCTTTTTTATTATTATTAAATAATTTTAAGGGGGCTTGAGTGCTTTTGGAGTACCAGAAATCATGAACGGGGAAACACAAAACAAATGACCAAAAAGCAGCTTTTCTCCTTTCATGTAAAACAAAAGGACCATTATGTGAAGCATACGAAAAGCAAAAGAAAATGAACCATGCATCCACCAAAAGAACCAAAAATGAAAGAAAAAGGAAGTTTTTTCACCATGCCTGTCCCTATAAATCAGTGGTGGCAAACCTTCAGCACTCCAGATGTTATGGACCACAACTCCCACAGTCCTTTGTCATTGACAATACAGGCTTGGAATTCTAGGAGATGTGGTCCAAAACATCTGGCGTGCCCAAGGTTCGCCATCACTGCTATAAATCATACTGAATCATCTTCATGCAAATAGTCTTGTTCTCATCTTACAAAGCAACAGGCTTATAGCTGCTTTTAGCAAGTCTGATCTGCTGTGTCTTACTGAAAGGGTCTTAATGACCTGGTCTTTTGGATAAGCCCATCTGCAAGTCTCTTCTTACTCTTTTATTTTTATTTTTTTGACATACAAAGTTTTCTACAATTCCGGGCTCATCTTTATGTAATCAGAAGGATGAATAAGCATCTGCAAATGATTTTTTGTGTGTGTCATTTTCAGTCCAGCTGAAATCAATTTCAGTGAAGTCCCCTTGGTCGATCTGAGTGAAATTATTCTCTAAATCCAGTGGCTGCATCTCCCTAACAGGCTCCAAGCAAGAGGGGAGGGATTGATTTTTCCCATTTCAAATTAAGAGGGAAAATGTGGTGAAAAGAGGCAATGATTGCCCTAGGAATTGATAATAGCAATAGTCTGATGATGGTGTCAGGTGTTATTGTAAGCTGACAGGTTTCTGAAAGTATTCAGGTTAAAGCTTTGAAGATTTCGTAAGAAGGAAGTCACCCCAGTGATGGGTATTTGGGGTTTTCATCTTCTTTTTTCTTAAACGTGCCAGATGAAATCCAGATTACGTCTCTTGGCGAGCATCAACCTGTTAATATAATTACAGACCTATGCGCATTTGTAGGAAAAAAATGTCAGCGGCTTTTGAAATCTCAAGACGAAAACGAGAAGAAAAAGAGATCAACATTTCACTCTCTGCATTTACGTTAACAAACTCGCCACTCCGAAAGACAGCAAGATCACTAAATGCAGGGAGAACAATGGGCTGCCATCATTTGTTCACAGTAAGTCGAGCACTGAAGAAAATGCTTCAGAATAAACACTAGGAGGAAGGTGACACTTATATAGGCAAAAACCCATCTGGAACCGGGTTTTATAGAAACGTCTGACATAGGATTTTGCTGGATTTTTCATTGTTCTTCCCTCTGAATATGGTAAACAGAACAGCATGGAGAAGGCTTCCCTGAGTGTCATTGATTCAATCGTTTTGAAAAAGAAACCGGCAACTTCAGAACATTACGTTAACCAAAAGGTTCAGAGGTTTCTGGACTCTGAAGTGGTGTTGCATGCCCCAAAGACTCAGATTCAGACATTCAGCCTAAACACAGGTAGGCTTCAAAGAAGACCCCACTGGTTGGGCAAAGTGGCAGCTCAGGATACAAAGAGCAGACCCTGTACCTTCAGGAAAATGCTAGGAAGAGGAAGAAGAAGACAGGTAGGGCTCAAAGGACAGTGGAGGATATGGGGGATGACTGCAGGAAGGTGCAACCTACTGTACCTACCCCATACAAAACACCTTTGTGTACTTAGCATGCAGATCTGCTTAGACATTATGAGGACTGTTGATCACGGGAACTTTGGAAATACATAGAGTTGAACTGAATGAGCTTGCAGGGAAACATTCACACTGAACACCTCAATATCTGCAGGACTTGCAGGGAGATAAGTATTTGGGGATTGCTTCTCATGCTCTGGGGCATTGCCCAACCAGGGCTTTATTAGATTCTGCCCTAAACTGAAGGAATTCCCTCAATTCATGCCAGAAGGCCTGCTAAAACTGGGGATTTCTGGGTTTGCTTCTTCATGAGGAAATATGTAACAATGCACTTCTTAAAGGAAAATGATTCTACAGTATTCCTTCTCAAAATGTGTTCTGCTATTTTCAAATCTCTAAAGGTTCTAATGTGTTTCATTGTTGTGCTGCTGCTGCTGCTGCTGCTGGTGGTGGTAGTAGTAGTAGTGGTAGTAGTAGTAGTAGCAGCAGAAGCAGCAACAACAACAACAGTTGTTGTTGTCGTCATCGTCATCACCGTCTTCATCGCCGTCGTTGTCATTGTCGCCGTTGTTGTTGTTGTTGTTGTTGTTGTTGTTGTTGTTGTTGTTGTTGTCGTCGTCGTCGTCGTCGTCGTCATCATCATCATCATCATGTGTCATGAAGTCAAGTCTGACTCACAGCAACAGGAAAAGAATATTCCAAAGTGGCATCCCATTCCCATCTACTGGGGGGGGGGGCACCTCTGGGACTGTGCAGCTTACCCAAGGCCACCTAGACTGTCTGTTCTCCCAAGAGGCACAGTGTGGCATCAGACTCCCACCCCATGGCTCTGTAACTGGATAATCTGAAATACAGACACATAAAATTAAATAGACAGGGACATAATTGAAATAAAAATACCAATATGCTTTGGACACTAGACAAAAAGTGTGCAAAATGAGTACACCATAGAAAGAGTAAAGGAACAATGATACGTAGCGAGTATGGCAAACTGGTCTGATAAAAATATGCAATTTGATGGCCACTCCTTAGATGCTCGAAGCGTCAATAGTCTAGGACAATAAGCCCACTGCCTCCTCTGTTCATCTCCCAGTGCTGGCAGTGATGGTCACCCTCTTGCCTCTAGATCAGTGGTTCTCAACTTGTGGGTCCCCAGATGTTCCTGGACTGCAACTCCCAGAAGCCTCCACCACTCGCTGGAAGGGATAACACTCAGTGGTCCCTAGGTATCTTGCCCTATATATTTTTATATATGTTTTTGTTTTTATTTATTCATTAGCTGACTTGCCTTCTGATAGAAAAGAACTGGACATTTATTGTACCTCTCTTCCACTTGCATGTGTTGAGTGCAGTAGCTGGGGGGGGTGAAGAGAGAGAGCAGGGACAAGACATGATGGAAACTGTCTATTTATCATTGTATTGCACAGTGTGTTTTTTTTTGGGGGGGGGGAAGCACTCTTTCTTCCAAAAAGCAGATCTTACAGTTTTCTCTCTCCTCAACAATTCTCTGTCTTGAGCTTGTTCACTGGAGGAAAGGGTAGCTAAACTGTGTAGGAGAAGGTTTCATTTGCAAACAGGCTTGAATGGATCTAGAAAGTTAGACACAAGAAAAAGCTATTTTTATAAATGAAACTTCTTAATCCTGCCTGTTTATGAAGCAAGTCCCACTGTTAGATGGAGGTCACGCCTAGCAAAACCGGTGCAGGATTGCTGCTCCCCAGGTACATGTACATCTACTTTTTGTTTTTCTCCTCCCACTCTTTTCCATATATGTGTGCATGTGTGGGGGTTCATAATCCCATTTCTTTGGTTTCTTCCTAAAATGCTTAACCATTATACACAGAAATTTGCAACAATGCTTGCATGCATATTTAATCCCATGAGTCCACCTCATGTGTTGTTTCTTAGCCAGGAATATAAAATTGGTGGCCTACTGCTTATCAGGCCCTATCCCCCTCCCACAAATTAACAGACACACACCCTCTAAATAGAGTTAAAATGCCACAGCTTTATTAATTACAGCAGCTGTTAATATGGCAAAGCATTGGGTTAGGGCTAGGGTTAGGGCTAGGGTTTGGGTGTGGGTTTGGGTTTGGGTTTGGGTTGGGTTTGGGTTTGGGTTTGGGTTTGGGGTTGGGGTTGGGGTTGGGGTTGGGGTTGGGGTTGGGGTTGGGGTTGGGGTTGGGGTTGGGGTTGGGGTTGGGGTTACGGTTGGGGTTGGGGTTGGGGTTGGGGTTGGGGTTAGGGTTGGGGTTAGGATCTTGTTCGTTGGCCTTGGGATCCAAGGAACCCTAAGGCCAACCATTGTTACCCACCATCTCCCCAAGACCCTTCCTATGAGACCATATGGTCTAGCAGATTTCCTGGAACCACACAGATGTACCCCACTCCATGGCTTCTCGACATCCAGGTGCAGGGGCAAGCTGTTCCAACTGAGCTGTAACAGCCAATGCCTCTCCCATTTTTTGTTTTTTCTCTCAAGGATCTGTATTAAGTTCATATTCTTAATAATATGAGTGGTACCAGGATATTGGCTAGCAGCATCCTTTGGGGAGCGGAGAGCTGAGTCAGAATCCAGTGGCAAAAACCCACGGTTGTGGTTTGGAGAGAAGCTAAGGGTAGAAATGCTAACCAAAGGTGAAAGCTGCCTTGTTCAGGAAGCCTCTTGGTCTTGGGAGTGGGTGAGAAGAAATGAGAAAAGGAATTCAAGCAAATGAACTGCCAAGCTTTGAAACCAGGCAGAGGGGGAAGTAGCATTAGGTAGAAGCATTTCTAATATTACGATTGTAGTGTAGACTGAATGAATGGGTGGGGTTAAAGTAGCTTGAGGGGGGATATGATTGAGACATACAAAATAATGCAGGCCATGACTAAGGTGGATAGATGGACTCTCTTCTCCCTCTCACAAAATACTAGAACTGGGGGACATCCACTCAATCTGAGGGTGGGGAGAGTAAGAACAGACAAAAGAAACTATTTTTTTACCCAGCATGTTGTTAGTCTGTGGAACTCCCTGCCACAGGATGTGGTGATGGCATCTAGCCTGGATGCCTTCAAAGGGGGATTGGACAGATTCCTGGAGGAGAAGTCCAGGTTACAAACCATGATGGAGATGTTTAATCTCCGGGCTTAAAACTGGGGTACTTCAAGGACCAAATGCAGGGGAGTGGTATGAAGAGACAGATATCTAGTCTCTTGCCCTCCCAGATGCATTTGGTGGGTCCACTGTGAGATACAGAAAGCTGAACTAGATGGGCCTTTGCCCTGATCCAGCATGGCTCTTCTTATGTTCTTATGTTCTTATATTCTTATGAGCATTAAATCTGTGTCTGCCTGTTATGTGTGTGAATAAGTCTGACAATTATTGTGTGTGAATGGAAAACTTTGGTCTAGGTTGTTCTTCCTCCATCTCAACATCACCTACTGTGCCTTTTAGTCCATGAGTCTTATCAGATACGAACCACCATTGGGCCCACCATTCTGCAACAACATCCCCACACCAGGTAGAACTTTATCCCAATGGAAGCTGATTTTCAGTTTCAAAAAGATTGGTATTTTACATAAAGAAAATTTTATCCAGCTATTTGGAAATCTAAATTAAAAAAAAAAAACAGCTTCTTTGTAGGGCTTTTCTCTATGCAGGTAGATCTGTCCAATATGGATATAAAAAGCCCCCTGTCATAAGGCTGGTATCATCTTTTAAAAAATCAGCTGAGCTATTTCTGACTCTGGCAAGAATAGTTTATATCTGGCTCAGGCAGCATTGGCTGAAATCCACAATGTGCCCTCCAGGTTACTCTGCAGTACAGAAGCGTGTGGGCCAACAGTTCCTTCTGCTTGCAAGCTGCCTTAGTGGCATGAGAATTTTGGCAGGCAGTCCTAACTGGCAGACCCTCCAGTTCAAGACTGTTGGCAACTTACTTGGACACAAAAAGTTGACCTGAAGCTCTGTCTGAAAATAAACTTGAACATTGAGCATACACTAAGCCTTCCCTGCATTTCACGTCTTGCCATTTATAATATTGACCTAAATCAATCAACAACAATATTGACACAAATGAAAGGGCAATAGCATTCATACTGTTGGGGCAGATTTATTCTATTGCCTTGTTCTACCCGAATGCAGAGATGTGCAAACTCCAGGCATCTATGGACGGGGACACACACACACACACACACACACACACACACACACACACACACACACACAGAGAGAGAGAGAGAGAGAGAGAGAGAGAGAGAGAGAGAGAGAGAGAGGGAGAGGGAGAGGGAGAGGGAGAGGGAGAGGGAGGGAGGGAGGGGAGAGAGAGAGAGAGAGAGAGAGAGAACCACTGCTATGTACATATATGTGTATGCAGTCCATTGATGTGTATGTGTATGCAGTCCAAATACTATTAGAAAGTGAATTGTGACACAAAAATATGTGATCCCCGAGCCTACTTTAATCCGTTTGTGTAGGAGCCATCTCACACAGGTTCCACTGCATCATCTTGTGAATCGCAGGAGGGTAGAAAAGTGATAAAATTATGGCCTTTTTTGACATGGTGTAGCCTCAGAAACATATTTCCCTCCACCCCCGCATTTCTTTTTATTTGGAAGTTGTACTGTCACTGAAAGATGCATCACACACACCTGCAGAAGATGGAAAGTTGCTCTCCAAAATCATCCACTGGACTAATATCAAATAAATGACTAGTTGTCTGTAGTGCAGATTTGTGATATTAACCTAAAGAGGAATGCTATAGATTTATGCACAATGGATAAGTTCCACCCATTGGCCATCCACTGAGATTTAAGGATAGGCTAGATGAAATGCCTTTGACTGTACTTCTTAGGGCGTTTATACACGACCCCTAAGCTCCACCGCAAATGGCTGCAAGCTCCGGACCTTAAAAATGTTTCCCCACCAGCTCCGGAGTTTGCAGACAATTAAGTGCGACCCCGCCCACCTAAGCGCGACCCAGCGCACTTTTCTTGTACCTCCTCTTTGATAGTGAAAAATATTTGATGCGGAGAGTGCCTGAGCTCTCCTTGCTTCTTTCTGTTGTTTTTCTTTTGCCTCCGCCCCTTAAAGAGGAACCAGGAAGTAAACGGGGGTCGGAGCAACTTCCACTGGCACCGGAGGTAAGGCTTTATTCTTTTGTCCCTGTCTAAGGCTTTTTTCCCTCCCTCCCCTCACGCAGACAGAACAAAGAAGTGCGGAGCGGGTGGGGACGGAGGAACAGCAACAAACCCTCAAGATCTCTGGTCCGAATTTAAGGGACCAGCGGATCTTAGGGGTCATGTAAAAAGGCCCTCAATGTGGAGAGCAGATATGCAGCTGGGTGATGCAGGGTCCTCTCCTGGCTAGGATGGGTGGTGAGGAAGGAAGGGCTTACAGGTCCTCTTTGGTTCAAATGCCAGACTTCTGTTTGGAATATCACCACTCCCCAAAGCCTGTGCACCAGTGTAAGCTCTGCTACACATTTGAGAGACAGGTAGTAATTTTGGCCAGGGTCACATGTCTGGGATATTGAAAGAATGAGACAGGACTTTTTAAAAATCTCTGCTGGCATCTAGTGGTCAATTCTGATATTGCATTCCGATAGTTTTTGACAAAACTACAAAATAGAATGGTTTCTTTGCCATTTCAGGCTGACAGAAGAAGAGCAAAATCCCTGAAAAGTCCCTGCCTAAATGCTTCTAAAATATATAACCTTTATTAGTAACTAGAAATGTAATTCATTCCACCAATTGTTTATACTGTTCCTCTGGAAGAAACAGTAGAAACACCACAAGGCAGGCATTTAGACTCTCTCTTGAGTATAAGCCTGACAGTGCCTTAAATGCGGTCTATTACCATTTTTCCCCTTCTTCACTGCCCTGTTATAACTCCCCAGGATCAGCCAGCAAAGCTGTTTCAGAGAAGGTAGACAAGACAGAATTGCAAGCATATGGGGCTTCATTATGGAGGATTGCAAAATGCAATTGATGCCTCTATTGGAGTTAGAGAGGGTAATTCCCATATAAAATATATATGGGGGACGTTTCATAGATGAAATCAGCAATACAGCAAGGAAAGATTATTTCGTTGAGGGTACAGATAATTCAACGGGCAGGTCTTTCATTATATTGTTGCTTCAGCTCTCTTTATGCACAGCCAAGCTAGACTATGGAAACAGAGGGGGTGTATATTTGTCTCTTTATTACCACCATCCTGGTCTTTCACTGTTATCTACCCAACCAGCTGTTAGTTGCACATTTCAGAAAGAGTGACATGTTGTCGATAACAGCAATGTAAAGTTTTCCTATCTTTAGACCACTTAGCAATCGGCATTGACAAACGAAGCCTGCAGGCTCCCACTGTGATTTCTGAGTGCTGAAAAGAGATCAGTCATATTTATTTATTTATTTTTGGAGCAGCCACCACGGAGTTTTGCCTAAAGCAGAATTCTGAATCACAAGCACAATTTAAAAAAAAAAAGTAACATAGAAATGGAAATATTTGAAGGAACCTGAAGAATGCCACTGGAAGGGTTTCTACGTGGCTCCAACAACATTCTCCAATAATGGTTTGTATATCCCCATGTCAAGCATTACCTTTCAAACAGCCTGAGTTCTCCTTTGCTTTATCCATGTGCATGAGGGAGAACAGTAGCTAAAGTGGGAGGTTCAAGGCCCAGAGCCCCAAAATGTAGAGTGCCCAAAAAGTTGCTGCCAGAGGGGAAGATATGCTGCCTCCATCCATGTCTCCTTGGCAGAATAAAACATAAAGGGTTTGGAGCCCAACAAAGGAACGTTGTAAACTTTCCCTCCTATGACACAAAATATACAAGGACAGTCAAGAGCCATTGGCTTTACAAAACACCAGCTCTGGATCCATTCTGATGCTCGTGTTTTTGGACGTGGCTTGTATTTTTGGCATGGTGGCAGATACCGCCCTTGACCTACCTGGGTCCTAGCTACCTCAAAGATCGAATCTCACAATATGAACTGACTTGGGTGTCATCCGGAGAGGCCTTTCTCTCCATCCCACCACCCTCACAGGTATGTCTCGTGGGAACCCATGAAAGGGCCTTCTCGAGTGGTGTACCCAAACTCTGGAACTCCCTCCCACTGGAGGCCAGGACTGCCTGATCTCTGTTGTCCTTCTGGAAACTGGCAAAGACCTTTCCCTTCAGGCAAGCTTTCCCTGAATGGTGGACTACCATTATGTGTCATTTATATGAATCTATAGGTTCACATAGATGTTGTGTTTATAACTACTTATAACCTTGTAGCTTTAAGGTAATGTTGTCTATTAATGCTGTAAGATGTCCCTCAACTCCTTGTTCTCAATACTTGAACATGTCTTAATTGTGTTGGACTGTATATTATTGGGTCTTAAGTGTATTGGACTGTGTATTATCCCTCATTACTGTAAGCCGACTTGGGTTCTTTTCCAAGGAGAAAGGCAGGGTTAAAATACTCTAAAATAAATAATAAATAAATACATAAAGTAGAGTGCCAATGTATATTGAGGTCCACACATTTCTACCCATTCCTCTTTTCTTTCCCTATCCATGCCACTCTGACTGGATTCAACCTTAACCTGTTGTGGGAACAAAATCCAGCGTGCCAAGGTTGGTAGTCACACTTTTTGCATCAGTATAGGAGATGGCAAATAGACATGGGCATGACTCGGCGAAATCCTCGTTTCCGTTTCCGTTCCTCGTTTCCGTTACGTAACGGAACGAAGAACGACAATTACTCTGCCAGAACTCGAACTCGAACCGGCTAAAGAAAAATTGGGTCTGATTTGTCGTGGTCATTCCTGGTGGCATCGCAGCGATCGCGCGATGCCAAGTGGCACAGAAAAAAAGTTTTAAAAATTAAAAAAAAACCCGATTCCCGGCCAAAAAAGCAGGCAAAAATATGCCTGCCTGAGTGAGGGCACCTACCAGAGGGGTGGTTCTGGGGTCCCCGGCCTCCCCCCCCTCTCCTGCGCAGCGCATCCTTGTTGTCTCGCCATTAACTCGCCAATCCGGTGCGGGCAGGGGATCCAAAATGGGGCAACCGCAAGCAATATTTATTTTGAAATTGTGGTGGTCCAAAAACACACCAAAGCACCACAGAAACATGCAAAAATAGCTATTTTAAAACTGCCTGAATTTTTACAGTAGCAGCAGTGGGTTTTTCTTGCAACAAAACGTCTCCATTGATTTTATTTTATTTTATTTTATTTTTATTTTTATTTTTCTACACCTGCGCAATGATGGGCTGGCCATGGGAGTGGACCATGCAAATTTTTGGAGCCATTCCACCAATTGCATGGCCACTTGACCAGGTTTTGACTGAGACTTCTGGGATGTGCCAGTCGGGCATAAAAAGCTCACTAACCGTAGCCTGAACCCGAACCCGAACCCTAAGCCTAACCCATACGCCAGTACACTGTCCTTCTTAGTGGGTCAGAGAGGCACCCAGAGGTGCACCCCACGAACTCACCCTAACCTTGCCCGTAACCCTAAGCCTAGCCCTTGCGCTAACCCTAACCCTAAGCCAGATCTGTGTACTCGCATTGCACTACACGCAGGTACACTTCCCTTCTTGGTGAGCCATAGATGCGCCCAGAGCGCTTCGCTCCCAAGTGCACCGTACTGCCAGTATGCCAGTATGCTGTCCTTCTTAGTGAGTCAGAGTAGAGGCACCGAAAAGAGGTGTCTCTGCCTGCCACTGCAACTTGGTATGCATATCCAATTGGCTATGCGTACCCTTTTGTAGCGGGCCAGAGGAGGCACCCACCCCACAGAGGTGCCTCCAGGAGCCCGCTTTCCCTTCATAGCGGGCCAGAGGAGGCACCCACCCCAGAGAGCTGCCTCCAGGAGCCTGCTACCCCCCAAACCAGTACTAACGACAGACGAAAAAACAACAAACAAAATGACAAATTTTTGAAAAATTTCGCAAAAAACAGAAACGAGCCGAAACGGGCCGGCTCCGACACACGACAACTTGAAAACGTCATTTTCCCTGGTCATGCCCATCTCTAATGGCAAATAATGATTTCCTTGTCTGTGACACAATGAGATTTCCTTGACTGTTTTCAATGAATTCTGAGGCTAATTTATGACCTCATGAGAGTCATTTAGGTGCAGTAATGTTGAATTTAAAAGTATTTAGGCTGAGATTTCAGCAAGGCTAATCCCGCTGAGTTCTGCTGGAACCCAAAGACCCAATAAAGACTCCAGCAGGAGAGAGATCCAGAAAAATACTGTGTTTATTGAGCCCAATAAAGAAACAGTAGGCGAACACCAGCCGAGACAGAGCTAAGATGTTCAGCCCTGAGGACAAAGAAAACCACATTTTTATTAGTTCCCCCTTTCCCTCCCACTGAGCGGCGCCTCCCAGGGGTGGGCAAGGGGACGGTCTTCCAGGATGTCCAATCGCTGCAGTCCGGGGGCTTGTCCAGGGGTGATCCTGGGTGGTCAGGGGATGTCCCTGGTGAGCTGGAGCCGGATACCTACCCAGGTGTTACTAAGCCAAATCTGTCTTTTAATTGGACTATCAAGAGGTGACAATGAAAAAGGGGAACAGGGTATTGTCTTTGGGTCCAGGTAAACTTGGGAAGATTGAAAAGTCAATAGGGGGCCGGAGAGAGTCAATATGAAAGTCAATGGGGTGCTGGGGAGTCGATGGTATAAGCCCTGAGGCCACCAGACAGTTCCTGAGAGATGCGTTGTTGTGATGAGAAGCCCCAGGCTGGGTCTTAATCCGGAAAACAGCTGCAGAAGAGGCGTGTTGGAATTTTGATGAAGAATGGAGTCTGTTTCTGGAAGGTGTGACTGCCTTGTGGAATCAGCATGATGTCTTCTTCCTTTGCCATAACCCCTTGCCCAAGATTACATAGGTATAGGAACCATAGGAGAGAGCAGGAACACGTTTAAAGCACATCCAGGGAAGATGGGTTAAATGGGGAGAGAGAAAAGGAGAAAGAGAGAGGGAGAGGGAGAGGGAGAGGGAGAGAGAAATGGAGGGGGGCACCTGGGGTCAAGGGCTGGGAGACACTTAGGCAGGGGGACCATGGAGGTAGTCCCTGGTTCTTGTGAATGGTCGTTCATGTTCATTCCCTTGCTAGCCATGAGCATGGAGGGAATAATCCATCAGTTCAGGAAGAATTTCCTGGGCTGCTTCTCTGGCTGATCTAGGGGATCAAACGGGGAGTTTAATTTGACCAGGAAGGGGTTAACCAAATTGTCAGTGAAGGCCCTTGACCATCCTACGGAGGAAACCTTTGGCTTAAAAGCAATAAGTTTCTGAAGGTTTCCCTTGGAAGAGGGAACCCTGTTCGTGCAGTTTGGAAGGGTGGGTTGGTCTACTCTCATAGAAAAACATTGCCTGGGATAGGAGGTCGGACTACTTGCATAGAGAAGCATTACCGGGAAGGACCCAGATTCTTATGGAACTGAGGCTTGGAGAGGAACGGAGACTGAGGGGAAGTCTCAACTGAGGCCGGGTTTGTGGAACCCCAGACTGGCGGAGAGAAGGCAGATTCATACCGCTGGCTTGAACAAACCCTGGCTGCTTCTCTGAAACCCTGAACGGCTGGAGTATTCGAATTTTCCCTGGAGGGGCTCCAGTTCTTTTGGTTGGAGTGGTCTACCTAGTCAATTCAATGTAATCGGGTCCCTCGCTGCATAACCCCTTCTGACCATAATTAACAAGACATTGATTGATGGCGGGGGCGCTGATTGGTTAAGACACGCAGATGGATTTATCTTTCTCACCCCTGCTGGTTTATGGAGTCTCCGCGGAAATGAACTGCCGCGGTTATCTGGATACAATGTAAACTAACAAATTAGGTGTGAATGGAAGCTTTCCGCCAGCCAAGCTCCCTGCTGCACTCGCAAGCCTCTTAGCCGGCAAAAGCGACAGTTATGTATTCTTCGGGAACGGAGTAGAATTTTGGGACCGGGTAAAAAGTGTCATGCTTGTGATGGTGTGGGGCGTATTTGGGCGGTTCTGATGGGTCTCGGAACCGCTCCAATTATTATTTATTAAAATTTATCTTCCGTTATAACTCTTCAGTATGGCCATTATTGTCTTGTATTTAAAAGAACCGTAAAAGGGATTACTAACCATGTGTGTGTGTGGGGGGCATTATTACAGTCATGACTGACTCTTCGTGACCCCATGTCCATGGAGTTTTCTTGGCAGGAATGCTGGAGTGGTTTGCCAGTTCCTACTCCAGGCACCTACAGCACCTGGTATTCCCTGATGGTCACCCATCCAAGTACTAGCCAGGGCTGACCCTGCTTAGCTTCCAAAATCAGGTGAGATCGGATGTGTTTAGGGCATCTAGGCAGCACTTATTTACCTTCACAACAGAAAAAGCCTCTAGCATTCCACAGAGACGTTTTTCCATAAAATGCAGAAACATCACCCCATTCGTTCTTGCTAACACTGATCTTTTATTGCCGGCATGAACTTGACCCACGGTTACCAAACCTTTTCACAGTGACACTGCATCCATGCTAACTTTGCATCGGAAAAATAACACATTCTAAACTTTATCATCCAAAAAAAAGTTCATCACTTGGATGGGATAAGGGGTTTCTGTGAGGCCTGCCTCCCGTAGAGGTATGTCTAAGGATAACACAACAGAGGGCCTTCTCAGTAGTTACTCCTGGGCTGTGGAACTCACTTCCACTGGAACTCAGCCTGGAACTTTCCTGCTGTTTGTTTTCCGATATGCAAAGACTTCTAATTAGGCTGCCTTTTCACAAGTGTGGATGTCAGAGAAAGTTTTCTTTCTCTTTAACGGGAGACATTATACATTCTATCTTTAAAAAATATTATGTTTTTAACTTTTCAGTAGTTTTGATAGACTGTTTAAAAATATTTTAGCATTTTGTATTTCTAACTGTCTTAACATTGATCTTTTAAATGTTTTATAAGTCCCCCTCAGCCCCATAACTAGGAGAAATGTGGGATAGAAATAAAATTAATGAACAAACCTGGCATTTTCTGCATGTCAAGTATAGACTTACAGTTTTTAAAGAAACACCAGTTCTCCTAAAGCACATTTTGTAGCTCCCCTAGGACAGTTACTGCACAGCACTAGCCACTTGCAAAAAGGAACCCCAGGCTCACTTTTTTCCTCTGGCTGTATTCCAAACAGTAAAGCTGTTTATTCCTTTCCTCACATAGCTGATCAGCAAGGCCTGTATTTGTAACTCTGGGAACACCAAATGACCATCACTGCTCATTAAAGCAAGCACTTTAGCTAACAAGCTTAACAAGGGTCTGGAGAGATGGCCATCACATAACTTGATGCAGCACAATAAACCCCCATTGTGTGCAATTGCCAGTGAAACCATAAATCATAAAGCCAAACGTTGTCCAATAAATAGAGTAGCCATCAATAATGTCACAATGAAACCAAAAGCAGAACAGTGTGATCAAAAGACAACCATAGCAATTAGACCCCCTACCTCAAAGTCAAGCAAGATATGTAAATATTGTCAAGAGGCTTAGGATCTAGATACCTGAAGGACCGCCTCCTTCTGTACAAACCTACCCGGCAATTAAGATCGAGCCAGGGGGCCCTCTTGAAAGAGCCATCCCTCAAGGAGGTGAGAGGGATGGCTTGCAGACACAGGGCCTTCTCGGCAGCTGCCCCAAAGTTATGGAATGCCCTCCCAAGTGAGATCCACCTGGCGCCGACATTGATGATATTTCGGTGCCAGATAAAAACCTTCCTGTTCCAGAAGTTTTTTAATTGATACAATATAGACTGTGGTTCCTCTGATGGCAATTTTAGTGTAATGATTTTAGTGTAAGTTTTTATTATTGTTTTAATGATTTATTGATATCTGATGTTTTAACTGTTTTAATTTTGATTGTAAGCCGCCCAGAGACCTTTGGGTAGTGGGCGGCATATAAGTTGTAAAAATAAAATAAAATAAATAAATAAATAAATAAATAAATAAATAAATAATATTTTTGCACAAAAGAACTGCAAGAACTGCAATATTGTCAAGAACTGCACCTGGGGTCACCATGCCAGTTCCATTACTTGTTGAATAGACTGCTTATGTAAGCACTGCAAAAACAAACAAATAAACAAGCAAAACAGGAGTGTCATGAAAGTTGAAAAATCAGCTTCTGTCTTCAGGGAGACAGCTGGATATATTTCTGCAGCTGGATATATTCTTATACAAGAAGGATTTACAACTGTGCTTCTTCAACTTGGTCATTGACTCCACCTGGATCTAGTGAAACTATACAGAGTTGATTTCTATGTGATAAAATTCCATGATTGGTGCTTAATGGTGGTCACAGCCAACTGAAAAGAATATGGCAAATGTATGTGTGTGTGTGTGTGTGTGTGTGTGTGTGTGTGTGTGTGTGTGTGTGTGTGTGTGTGTGTTCTCCAATACCATTTTGGCCTTCAAGCCCTGTAGCAGCTTATGAAAGTACTGTATATAGAATCAACGTAAGATTTGCATAGAAATTGCAGGAACGTCCAATGTCCTTAGTTTATCATTGTCACCAAGGAATACTCTTAAACTACAAAGTAGACCAGTAGACCCATACCATGTGTGGAATCATCTTTATGTCCTGCAATATTGTTGATTTGAAATGTTGATTTATATCTGTGTAATTGTTTTTATGTTGTTAACCAACCAGAGTAGCCCTTGGGCTAGATGGCTGTGGTACATGTTAGACAGACAGACAGACAGACAGACAGACAGACAGACAGACAGATAGATAGATAGATAGATAGATAGATAGATAGATAGATAGATAGATAGATAGATAGATAGATAGATAGATAGA
>JAHTLZ010000065.1:8602719-8644160 GCA_023846285.1 Phrynocephalus versicolor | reverse complement strand
CTGTATAGCTATTGAGGGTCCAGCTTTTATTTTCCTTAGAAACATTGGAGTAGATGGAAGACCTTGACATTTTAAGCAATGGGTTGTGCCTTTACAATTCAACCGCAATTCAAAAAGATTATAAATCTATAGACTCTGGACTACAGCTTTTACATTTCAGGTTTTTTTAAACACACACACACATGTGCACGTGCACACAAACAAAAAAGGAGATCATCAATCACCCCACTAGGGATAAATACCTTCTCCTAGACTTTCCTATAGATTTTAAAGGTCACAGATGTATAGAAACATTTGACTTAACCTTAAAAGCATTCATTGGTCTTTCAGCACAGTTTCCCCCTCCATTTATCCCTACTCCACTAAAAAGCAGCAATTTAAAACATGAAACAAGCATCCCTAAAGATTGTAAAATAGGAAATGTAATAAAAGCGGCGGCGTATTTGGGGATGGGGTGTCTCACAGTGGGATCCCAATTGGTTCCCCTTCTCAGTCAACCTCATATGCAGTGTTTACAGATTTCTAATAGCTCGTCTGCGCTGCCCGTGTTTACTGCAGTCAGAGTCCATTCCAGGATAGAAAATGGCCACAAGTGAGAACTTGATCTATATATTGCCCTTTACATATCTTAAGGGGCCAGGAAGGGAGAGAAGTCTGAATTCATACTGAGACTGGCTTACAGTGGGAATACTTGTCTACTTGTCTAGAATAGCACTGGAAAAATGAATATACATAACATTGTTAAGATAAGAACATAAGAAAATCCATGCTGGATCAGACCAAAGGCCCATCTAGTCCAGCTTCCTGTATCTCACAGTGGCCTCCTGATACCACTCCCCTGCATCTGGTCCTTGAAGTACCCCGGTTTTAAGCCATTCTGTGGCAGGGAGCTCCACAGACTAACAATGCACTGGGTGAAAAAATATTTCCTTTTGTCTATTCTTACTCTCCCAGCCCTCAATTGGAGGGTATATCCCCTAGTTCTGGTATTTTGTGAGAGGGAGAAGAGTGTCCCCGTATCCACTTTACTCATGCCCTGCATTGTTTGGCATAATGAAGAAGTAGTTGCAGGAACATCTTACTGTCATCTTCAGCCTTGAAATAAAAACAGCCATGGGGGAAAGCTAGCTATTATAGCTAGCTATTATAGCTAGCTTTGGACTCAAGAAACATGTTTTCAGGTTAGTAGGAATGTGGTATGCAAGGATCCCTTTGAGGCCCTAAAATGTTGTGCCTTCATGCTTTTAGCATTTTTCAGAGCTCTTAGAGAATTAGTAAGTTGGTGGTATCACGTACATCAGTGCCACATTCATTAGGCAGTAATGTACCATAATTCATCTGAGAGGCTGGATGTCCGTCTGTCGGGGGTACTTTGATGGGGGTTCCTGCATGGCAGGGGTTTTGGACTGGATGGCCTTGAGTTCTCTTCCAAATCGATGGCAGTTACTTCATGTCCATTTTGTCTCTGTTTGTGTTGCAGTTAGGAGCGGTAAAAATAATATTACTTCACGTCCATCACACAACTACTGAAACTTGTCTCGACCACACCCTTGGAATGGGTGCTAAGCACGACAATACGTTACCTGGTGCTGGGGTAGGGTTTTCCCTTGTCACTCTTTGTTCCCACTTTCTGTTCTGAGACAAGACACCATGTAGTAAAAACTGTCATGCAACAAAACATTTGTTTCTCTCAAAAAACTGTGTCCGGGTTCTTTTTTTATTTTGACTTTTCAGAAGCAAAATATTGAAAAAGAATTTATTAAGCTCAATAAAAAGAAAAAAGAAAAATGGAAGCTAGACAAAGTCAGTGTTTGTCACGGTACAAGACCATGAGGTTACACTTGTCATGAGACAAGTTATCACAACCATGGCAACACTGAAACAGGGACAAAACTACGTGATCATGACCAATGATGTCTGTGAGCAACCCCTGCCGCCCCCTCCATAATGAGGTGCTTACAAGTGATGTAAGATAGGCTTTTATTATGTCCACTGGAGTTCAACACAGACAGAAAACACCTCAGCACAGTTCAGCGGTGCTTTGCCCCCTCTGAGAAATAATAAGGCATCTTCTTCTTTGGAGCAAGCCCTGTCAGAAGTCTATCCATCTGTTAGTAGCACCTGGCTAGGTTGTCTTTTATCTTCACAGCACAAAGAACTTGTGTTTCTCCCAAAGTCCCAAGACACAGCCTATAAACACAGTCTCTCAGTTCTCACTCTTCCTTATGGGTTTTACTCAGTGCCTGTGTAATTCCTAGAGAGTGGGGAGTTACCTCACCCTCTCACTCCAGAAGCCAGCGACTGTCCTGTTCAGTTAAACAACACAGTCTTCCTCAGGCCGGCCCACGTTGTCTCCCTTTATTCTCAGTTCTCAAACGTTGAGCTGCCTCAGGGAGGGACTGAGCCCATGAGCTGGCTTCCTTCGCTCTGCTCCTGGGTTGCACAGAGGAGACTTTCTCTTATACTCCTTGGCCCCGGCTTTTAATGCTCACCTCCTCAGGGTTTTCCGACTGGCCAGTCTTCCTCCTTCTCCAGGGTTTGCATCGCATCATGCCAAATATCCGTATCTCCCTCCTCCTCCTCCACCATGATGTTTTCTCCCCTTATCTCTAGGCCCGCCAGAGCTCTCTCCTCCCCCCAGACAGGTGTTACATTTCTCTCTAATTGCCTTGCTGCCTCGGGAGGCTGACCACTCTCCCAGCAGCTTTCAGCTGTCTCACAATGTCACAGTACAAAACTAGTCACAAAACAAAGAGGGATGTGAAGTAACCACCTATGATTCTATGATTCCATGATTCTATGATTCTGTCAATCCAAAACAGACCAGTTAGGTTAGGCAATGCATATCGTGTTAGGATGTTGTCCCATGAAAGAATGGTGCCCTGTGCAGGTTATGACTGAATATTTGTGATTTAGGAGGCCTTTGTTTCAACACATGGATGGTAGTCCCTTTACCAGTTTTAGAGGGTGAATTTCAAGGCACTGAGCATTGTGGATACTGAAATGTGGCACTTGGGAACACAATATTTTCCCACTGAGGCAGATTCAATGGCAGCAATGCTGAGATATGCCATTAACATCAAAGAGTGGGAAGATGGACATCTCACAGATCCTGGGCATACATGTATCTGCTTCCTCAGTAAGGTCTCCAAGATCTGGTGGTTCCTTCTTTTTGTTCTCTTCCATGGTTGAGTTTGCCAGAAAGGATGTTGTGGATTCTTGGCCACAGTGTTGCATTTTTGGCATTGAGTTCTCAGAGCTTTGACTTCATTAGAATGGAGAGGAAAGGGAGGTGTGACCTGAGATGTGCAAGTAAATATTTTCCTCCTGATCTTTTGTCATCTGGGTGACAATAACTTGAAGAGCAAGTCATTGATTCTTCAAGAATCAAGAGGTAAAAGATTGAAAGGCCATAAAATTGAGATGGCCAAGGATTTATGTTCTTTGGTCAGCCATTATCCTGATGGTGGTTTGGTAGGAAGAGTATGATCATAAGGTTTATAGAGTGGGTAGGGTGGGGGTAAACAAGAAGTCTGTAATGTCATCTTGGCCAACCTGGGTACAATTTTCTCATGTAAGATTTGAATGCTTTGTAGAGATGGGCACAAAACGCCCAAATGGTATTTTGTTTCATTTTTTGTTTGTTTCATTTCATTTGGAATGATTTTTTAAAAATTGTTTCATTTTTTGTTTTGTTTTTCTTTTTTCTTTTCTTTTCTTTTTAAATGTTTTTTACAGCCAACCAGCCTGGCTGGTCGGCACTTTGTTCTTTTTCTTTCTTTCTTTTTTTACAAAACAAGCGCAAATCAGCTGTAGTATAGGCTGATCAGCACTTCTCTTTTTTTAACCCTTGTGTCGACCAGCCAGGATGGTCGGCACCTTTTTTTTTAACAAAACAAGTGCTGTTCAGCTGTAGCACAGGACAATCAGTGCTTGTCAAAATAAATAATAAACAAAACTAAACAGAACAGAATTCTGTAATGAAACAAAAAAAAACTCATTTCGTGCCCATCTCTAATGCTTTGTGTTTATAACCATTTTTAAGCTTGTGTGATAACATTGACACTATGTTTTCTTCACTCATAACTTTACATGGAATTTTCCTCTCCTTTTAATTGCTCTCATTCTCTTGTAGCTTTAATGTAATGTTGTCTTTTAATGCTGTAAGATGTTCCTCAATTCCCTGATCTCAATACTTCAACATGTTTTTATTGTACTGAACTGTATATTATCCCTCATTACTGTAAGCCACCTTGGGTCCTTTTCCAAGGAGAAAGGTGGGGTAAAAATACTGTAAAGTAAATAAATAAATAAATGTCCAGAATTGTATAAAGGTGATGGAGTGCATTTGTCAGAGTTAGGCATTGCCATCTTTTTGCTGGACCTGCAGTGAGGTCTTTGAGGACAGGATACTTTGCTTGGTGAAGGCAAGGATCCTACCAATGGCTAGTTTACTTGCCTTGCAGATAGTGTGGACTGCCAAGTGATTGTTGGTGAGTTCCCAATGGGAAACGCAGGAGTGCTGCTGTATATGGATATGCTGCTATATGTCTGAAGAAGTGGACGTGTCCACAAAACGTTATATTAACATATGAAAGTTAGTCTTTAAGGTGTCACATGTTTTGTCTTTTGTAGGAAAATGATTCTACATAGACACATATTGGGTTTATCAAAGCCAGGCCTCCATGCTCTTCTTCTTCCACAAGCAGGAGGCCAGATACTTTTATTAGCTGTAAAAGGCAGGGTATCAGATGTGGCATGATAGCCTATGTGTCCAGAGGGGATAGGCTGATGGATTCCTGGGGAGGGCTTAGGTGATGTGGTGTGTCACTTAGCAAGGGTCTTGATGATAGATTTACTAAGCAGCTTGTTATTTCCTTACATGCATTCCCATGACATTCCTTGGCTAATCTGGGGAAAGAGATAAGGCCAGATGAGTTCCTCTGTGTCAGACTCCATGAGATCCATTGGTGCCCTCATCCAGGGCATTCCCTCACAGTGGGGGTTAATGATTCCCATGGGACCATGTGCAGGAAGCTGGCTGGTTGCTTATTAATATATCTTATTAATATATCTCAAGGGGATATTACTATAGTCTTTGATTTTGTTTTCTTTTTCTTTGACTTTTGCCTGGAATTCTTGCACAGACTAACACAGCTACCTTCTCCAAAACTTCAAGAATTACAGTGAAGTTTTGGTCTCAGATCTCTGAATCATGCATCCACAAAATGCCCCTTATGAAAATGCCCTTTAGCAATTGGCTTAAGGAAATCCGATCTTCAACAAAGTTGGGAAGGATGTAGAGAAGATTTTGAGGAAGCTACTCTGCAAATTTAGTGTCTGTAGGTGTCTCAGGGGCATTTTATGGCCCAATGAACCAACAAGTCAAAAATCACTAAAATTTGTCTGTTCATGTTTGTTGGAAGTATTCGTAAGAATACAAATTGATCAATTAGTTATTTTTGAACTAATTTTGCAATTCATTTTAATTAGTGTCCAGAAGAACTATCAGAAGAAATGTAAGTTATCTCTACTGATAATTCCTCTGAACTCAATACATAAAAATCTCCCCTCACCTTCTTTGTAAAGATCTTGAGATCTGATGTTTGGCCAGTATGAAGTATTGAATCATTGTATTTGGCTCATTTTACAGTGGATCCAGTATGTGAAGAACAGTTGCACAGTCTCTGTCTCTTGCTATCTCTGTCTCTGTCTCTGTCTCTGGCTGCTTTCACATGACCAATAAAACTTTTGGAAACTTAAATGTGGATTCCCCCTCCAGCGGTCACAAGGTCGATGTCGCTGTTCCTGTGTTTCCACCCTCCGCACTTCGATTCTGTGTTTCTGACTGCTGTGGATTAATGGAGGGATGGAGGGGGGGGGAAAGCAGGCTCGCCTTTGCCCACCCAACACACTTCCTCCAGTCCACAGCAGCTAATTGTAGCAAGATGGGAAGCGCATTAGGGATTCCTGTCTGTTAAAAGGAAAAAAAACACACAGAAGGCAGAGGAGGGACAGGCATGCACCACATGGGGCAGGGAGTGCCTGCTTGCTATGCAAATATGTTGAATAGGTTCCACCATACCGGTATTCCATATTTGCCAGTTCAAAAAATAAATAAATAAAAATCAATGAACACGAGCAAAAGGGTTTTTGTGCAAATTTTACATTTTCCCATAGACCTCTGAACTGGCTTAAAATTTGCATTGGAACAGAAAGAAGGATTTTACCACCTCGAGACCAGGTACTTGTAAAATGTGCTGGATCGTGCTTAAGTGGGTGTGGTCACACTTTATTTTTTTAAAAGTCTGCTGCTGGTGGAAAAACGATTTTATGCTCCGCATCTGCAATCACTTTGCAGGAGATTTTAATGGTTGTGTGAAAGCAGTCTCTCTCTCTGTCTCTCTCTCTCTGTGTCTGTCTGTCTGTCTGTCTGTCTGTCTGTCTGTCTGTCTGTCTGTCTGTCTGTCTGTCTGTCTGTCTGTGTCTCTCTCTCCCCCTCTCTCTCCCCCATAATAAGTCCACCCAGCAATAAATAAATGCATAGATAAATGTACTGCAATTAAGTGTGAAGCCAAATTTTGCAAATAAAGTCATCCAGGAATATGCGAAATGGGAATTCCACCTTCTTTATTGTACAGGAAGTACAAAACTAAAATTATGCATTTTGCAATGAGTAAAAGATAGCAGAACCTTTGCTTCTTAATATGAATTGAATGGAAAGATAATGTGAAATGTTGAACATTGAATTATGTACTCCAGTGAAGGAAGACTTATGACTTACTGTTAGGTAATCTCAAAATCCTTTTTACTACAATATAATAAAATATGGCTTGGACCAGGAAGGCTATCTTCATAGTCCAGAAGCTATTTGCCATGATCTTATGCAGAATGGGGAAATAAGCCCACATTTATCCTTCAAAGGAGACATATTTGGAGTTAATTGGCACATTTAAGTCATTAATTTAATAGGTGGAAGTTATTCACTAACATTAGGTTATCATAGCTAAATTGTCAAATAGGTAAACTGAAATGAGAACCCCAAATGAAATTGAAATGAAAGCAAACATCAGAAAAAGAGAAACTGCATGCAAATAAAAACATTGTGTGCATGCGGGATTGGAGAGACCTCTAGTGATGTGAAAAATACAACACTGAAGAGCAGCTGATTTCTCTGTTAAAGAAAGATGTGGCTTTCTCATGATTAGAGGGGAAAAACAAGAAGTAGTAGAGTGTTCCTATTACTTTGCTTTCTCCCTCTAGGACTGGGTAGGTCATATGTGAGCTGCAGACTTCATGCATGAGGTTCCCCCAAGGACATCTAAGTAGCCCAAGGATTGCTCTATTACCACTCCAACCATCCCAGGAGTCTTTAGCCTCCAGGAGTTACAGTCTTTGCCTTAGGGGTGCAGAACTGCTGTTTTCCATTTTCCTCAGCTGTATAAAGCAGTTTCTGCTTTCTCCAGGTATGAAGATGGAACAAAGGATGCCCAAGCTGCTCTGAAAAGTTCTGGGCAAGCAGGGTTTGCCAGGCACAAACTAATGTGCTTACCAAACCGCATAAATGACCTTGTTTAGGCTTTTTTCATATTGGCCAATGGCCATGCATACCTCAACTTATCATGGTGGCACACAGGATGAGTACGTTACACGACTGTGCTGCTCATTAGAGACAAATGTGAGAGAAATGATATATTGCCGTATTAATATAGCATGCTATAACCAGTTTAATTTCTAGGGTAATGGATTTGAACAAAAAGTCCCAGATCCTCACTCACTTACACTGGCTTCCTGTTTCCATGCCAGATTTACGGTGTTGGTATTTACATATACGGTCCTTAACAGGTTGGGACCATGATACCTGCTGGAGTGTCTTTCCCCAAATATATCAACATATCATAGAAATCCTCTCCTATAACACACTAGGTCAGTGATGGTGAACCTTTTAGAGACCGAGTGCCCAAACTGTGATTCATAACCCACTAATTTTTCGCAAAGTGCCAATGCAGCATTTTAACCTGAACACAGGTGGCTATGAAGGGGCGATGTTGGGTGCCCACAGAAAGGGCTCCGAGTGTCACCTTTGGCACCCGTGCCATAGGTTCGCCAGCACTGCACTAGGTGATCAATTGGGAGGGGGAGTCCATTTCAGACTACAACTCCCAAAATCCTCCTGGCAACATGGCCATGCTGGTTGGGGAATTCTGAGTATTGTAATTCAAAAATAAAATTACTTTTTAAAGCTCTGGTAACCCCACCTTAAACTTGCCATAATGGTGCTTCCTGCACCACTAAAGTCCATAAGATTAATTATGTGCCATACAAAGAAGTACCTCCCTTTTGTCTCTTCAATAAACGGGCTATCAGTTTTATGGGAATTAGCCCACACTTCAGGAGCAGACGAGGAATGAAGGCTGTCTGGAGGAGGATGACTAGAGAAATGTTTGGAAACGAGTTCAAAAAGGCTGGAAGACAAGTTACCACTCTCTCCTACAACTCTTTTGGCGATGCAGGCAAACATTTGAAGCCATCTTCTCTGTTTATTACACAGCAGCTCTTGTGTTCTCTTCTGACAACATGCTTCTAACCTTATCCATGCTAACTGTCAGCATCGTTCAGTTCAGGGAACAGCTATCTCATTCTACCAGAGGATTCCTACATGCAAAAGTAGTCGAGTTCCAGGACTTTATCATATTTTAGGCAGCTGGATTCAGCTGAAATATAGTCAAACTTAATCCACAAGATGTCTGGCTGCTTTTCTGTCTGAGACGTATTTTCTGATTTTTGTGTCTTCTGCACTTAGTTATTTGAGCAAGGAAGGACTGGGTTTTTTTCTTTCTCTTTTAGAATGCTAAGCAAGGGACATATCATTTTCCCATAAGGCGCACTGGTGAGCTACGACTGCCACCTACAGGCCTCCTTTGAAATAGAACCAACCAGAGGAAAGGGGAGGGGGACACCTTTCTATTAATGTATTACTGGAAAATTTAATTTTTTTTTAAAAAAAAAGACAAGACAATAATATTGTGGCACTTAAAAGGCTAACTGAATTTGTCTGTGTTTTCTGGGACTGCTAACTGGAGGCCCAAGTGAGATAACACATATGTTTCATCTAACATATTTTCTGGGCTCAGAGTAGGTGAATGTATGCTCACATTCCAGTCACATTGCTCACAACACCATCTTCCCTTGTCCCTAACGTATGCAGCGGGAGTCTTGCTGACTCAAGTATAGGTGACTAGTCTTCTCCTGCTCACAGTCTCAATCTGGTCCCTCCATCTCTTCTGGCCATGGCTTGAATGTGTTGTTGGTGTGGAAGGAAGAACATGGCAGGATAATAGAGATGGGCACGACTCAAAAAAAAAAGTGTTTCATTTGTCGTTGGGTCGTTTAGGGGTCCGTTTCGGTTCGTTTTTGTTTTCATTGGGTTTTTCGCAAATTTTTTGTTTTCATTTTCGTTACGAAATGAAACAAAAAAACGAAAACGAAAACGAAAAATTTCTGTTTCGTTAGCATTCTTTTCAGTTCAGTGCATTTTGCCGCAACAAAAACGAAAAACACGGCAAAATTTTTCGTTTCATTTCCGTTTTCGTTTTGTTTTTGAAAAATTTTCGTTTTCGTTTTCGTTACGTAACGAAACGAAAAAAAATGAAAACGAAAACGAAAATTTCGCTGAGTCGTGCCCATCTCTACAGGGTAATATTCACTTCTTATACTTGACAGGGATGATCTGAAGCATTTCATCAGAACCTGGATTAGTGATACCTCCTGTCTCCTGGTTATCGCACAACACTAAAACTAGGGGGCACTTTTGGGGGTGAGCTCTCAAACAAATAATAGAAAGTACTTTTTCACCCAGAGAATCACTGGTCTGTGGAACTCCCTGACAGAAGAAGTAGTGGCAGTCATGTCAGCCTCGACAGCTTTAAGGAGGGATTAGACAAGTTCATGGAGAACAAGGGTATCAGTGGCTATCATTATGGATGCCTAAGGACAACCTCTGGGTTAGAGAGAAAGGCAGGATAGCTCTCAATGCCATTTGTGAGAAATTGTAAGCAGGTGAAAACAGCAGGTGAAGACATCTGCTTGGGAATACCCTGAAGCAAATGGGGAGCCACTGTGTGAGACAGAATGCTGGACTGGACGGGCTGTGGCCTGTTCTAGCAAGACTGGTCTTATGTTCTTATGTTCTTATGCCTGCTGAAACACAGTCAAACAAGGGGCTAACAAATTCAAAATAATAGGTATCAATAATGTACAAAAGAAGAGAGAAGTGTGAAAAGATGGATGGAACTTGTTGACGCTCCAATAAGCCCAGAACCAGCTAACCTTCCTCCACAGTTTCCATATCTTCTAGTAGAATGTCCTTAATAACAACCTCAACACCGCCTGGAAAAATTGAAGGAAACTCCTCTAAACTCTCACATTTATAAAGTACTATACACAAAAGTGTATCTGCATTAGACAGATACATTAGTTGAATTTGCTTTGGAAGCCAGTTTGGGAATAGGTATCTAGCTGGACCAATCCCATCCCATCCATTTTTATTGGTGCCCACTTTTACATTCAGGTACATGATGTACAGCTACCTAGATACCCTAAGCACATCCAATCTCTCCTGATTTCAGAAGCAAAGCAGGGTCGGCCCTGGTTAGTACTTGGATGGGAGACCACCAGGGAATACCAGGTGCTGTAGGCGCCTGGAGTAGGAACTGGCAAGCCACTCCATTATTCCTGCCATGAAAACTCCATGGACATCGGGTCACGAAGAGTCAGTCACGACTGTAATGACACACACACACACGTGATGTACAGAGACACAACAGGCGCTACAAAGGAGAGCAAAGCTGACAAATTTCAAGCAGCTAGCTGGGGTGATATAAAATTTGTTACTCTCTTTAATGCATGTCATTTGTTTGATCTAGACACACAGATATTTTAGTTTATTCTGTTTTGCACTGCACAAAATCTGGACATTATGCTTCAATCCAGACCTCAAACACAAGCTGCTACAGATTCGGTAGACTGAGTTAGTAATTGAGGATTACTCCAGATTCAATGTGTAGGCTCAGTATTTAAGATACAGTGGACTCTCATATAACAAATGGTTTGTATAACATAAAATCTGTACAACATAAAAAATTCTGGATATAAGGAAAATTTGCTTAACAGAATCGTCTGTGGGGGGGGGGAATCCGTACAACACAAAAATGGTCGCGATTACAGATTACTCTCTTTGCAATGCATTCCTATGGGAAATTTGTATGAAGGAAAATTTGCTTAACAGAATTTCATTTGGAACGAAATAATTCCTTTATACAAGGTACCACTGTATTCAGCTCAAGAATTCTAGTGCAGAGCAGTGTGCCAGAGCCCTATAGTGAGAAGTTACCTTGCCACACTAGAAATCTCATGATTCTGTGCAGTGAATGATCCCATGACCATTTAAGTGATATCAAGTCAGTACAACTGAACATTGCAGATATACAGTACCTTAATTCTGCTAAAGACAAGACAAAATAGGAACAAACACACATTTCTGAGACAGTTCTTCCAAAGCAGGGCACCATGGCTTAACACAGTGGTGTCCAAACTTTGGCCCTCCAGATGTTTTGGACCACAACTCCCACAGTCCTTTCTCACTGGCAATCTAGGCTTGGAATTCTGGGAGTTGTGGTCCAGGACATCTGGAGGGCCAAAGTTTGGACACCACTGGCTTAAACAGGTCCTGCTACTTGTGCTTAGAGCAGAAGTTACTGAAGGTAGGGAAGCATGACACACACAATTAGTAGTTTTTGGAGCCAAGTTTTTTATTTTAAGGAAAAGAAAAACGGATTTTTTTACAAAATGCTGTGCAGCCTTAGACAGAAGCATACGCTCATCTGCCAAGAACTAGATATGTCTTTGCACCTCTGCACATCCAATTTAGGGTTTCCTTACTCAGTGATAAAGCCTCAGCTTGTTGCAGTGTCTAATCTGATAGTGAACATTTTTAATTCTGATGCTGAAATTAGCTCAGGGATAGTCAACAACTTCGGATAAGATCTTTACTCATTTCTCTTTGGTCTCTGACAATCATTTCAACAGTAGCAGGGATGTTATATGCTGATTAGCAGGGCTCATGTTCCATGGAAGAAATACAGAGACTTGTTAATGAAATATGATAGACAACAAGGATCCTGTCTGTAACGCCCTAGAGTCTACCCACACAACTATGTACATCATTTAATTACTTCGCTTGATAATTTGATGAATTCGCAGCGAGATTTCACTGAATTTGTGTGTGGGGGGGGTGTGGACAGGGAGATAAAGAAGTTCATGGCCTGTAATAGATATTGAGCTAATTGTTGTGTGTATCCCAGTTTTCTAAACAAAGATACTTCTAATAAAGCCTTTTACTAATTAGAGAAAAGCAATGGGTATCAGACTGCACCTTAGAAACAATGCATAGTTTACAAAAAATTCTTAGAATTCTCAGAAGAAAATTGGTCACAGAAGTACTAATTTATTTATTTACGATCATATTGATTATTTGTCATCAAGTTGATTCCAACCCTTTAGGGTTTTCGTAGTTATTTATACCTCTGACATTTTTGCCCCAACTATATTAATCCAGATCCTCTTGATAGGTCAACCAAACTCATCCTATTTCATTTCTCTGAAGAAATAGGTATTTGTGACATATAGTGTGACTCTGCCTCTCTTTTTATTTTTATTTTCTGGATCTTTTGAACAATTTATATCCTTCATTTGCTGTATTCCAGTCATGGGAGTCATCCCACCAAGTTTCTTTTCTTCCTATCAAGTCATATTTATCCTCCTGAGCTAAGGATTCTAGTTCTTCTTGTTTGTTTCCCATAGCCCTGGCATTTTGTGATTTGAGACTTGCTTTCCTTTGTATATTTTTTTATAACAATCATTATTGGGCCCCATTAGATCTGCTTGCTTGTTTTGCATAAGCCTTCATTGGTCTTGTCTGTCTCTCTCTCCTTTCCAATTTAGTTTAAACTCCTGCTGGAATATACCTTTAACAGTTTAAGCAGTAAAAAGGGTGTATTCAGAGATTAAATCCATAGAGTTATCATTCAGACGCTCCTGGTTTATTTTACCTTCAAGCGAGGACTTTTTGTCAGATGTTGATATGGGAGATATAAGTTTGTTATAATTAGACGTGCGAGTTTCATCTGTGGTGCCTTGATTTTCCAATTGCAAGTCTAAAGCACTATATCTGTTTGTGCTGATAAACATAGAGTGATCACTCACCAAGTCCTTCTGTGGCAGAAGATCATCTATCCGGAGTTGTTTACCTGGTTTTACCGGGGAGTTTGAGTTGGATCTTACTCTGGGTCTTTTCTTCTTCCCCATGCTTGAACTCTTACCGGGAGGCGGAAGGGAACTGGACTGAAATATAGTCAAACTTAATCCACAAGATGTCTGGCTGCTTTTCTGCTTGCTTGTTTTGCATAAGCCTTCATTGGTCTTGTCTGTGTCTCTCTCCTTTCCAATTTAGTTTAAACTCCTTCTGATGAAATTCTTCATCCTGTGGCCAAACACATTCTTCCCAGTTTTTGTAACATGCAACCAAACTTTCTTCCAGGAACCATTACCCATGGTTCGAAAATCCAAAGCTGTGACATTGGCACTAATTTCTGAGACAGTCATTCACCTGGATTATTTTAATTTCCCTTTCTTTTCCACCTCTGAATACTGGTAGGATGAATGAGAAGACTATCTGGGCCCACAAATCTTGTGTTGTCCTCCCAGAGCCTCAGAGTCTGATGTAGTTCCTCTTGACTGTGTCATTTGTTCCCAAATGGATGAGGAATAGGGGGTATATACTGTATCTATGAATTTTATGAGAAATGGCAACCCTTCAGCTACATCCCTCATCAGTCCTCCAGAGAGACAGCATGCCTGGCTGATTCATGGATCTTCCCATCATATTTCAGAGTCTCCTACAAAATTTGCTTCTCCTTTTTGTAGGGTGTGGGTTCAAAGTTTCCGCTCAGCTACGTTTCACCCACTCTCATGTCCTCCAGCAAGGTCTCCTCTTTGTCCTCCCTCTGTCTGCTAGACTCCTCTCCATCAATCTGAAGCAGTTTTGCAGTTTCATTGTTGATAAGTGTCTTCTTCTTTTGCTCCTAATGGCAACTCTTTTCCACAGTGCTACCTCTATTATATTTATTCTCTCCTTAGCATTTTGCTCCTTTGTTTTTGTTTTTGCTTTTCCTCAGTCAATAAAATTCCATATTTATTCCACAACTCTTTATACATTTTTTCAGTTTGTTATAAACTTAATAAACAACTGACCAATATAATGATGGATTATCCAGCATATTATTCATAGTATTTTTTTCAATATATGAGACAAGCAGAGAGTGTCAAAATTTTAGGAAAAATATCCATCTTTATTTCTCCTCTTAATATTCTTGCCCTGGTAGCCAATTTCTCCATTAATACAATTCCCCATATATTTCCTAAATATCTTTGAAAAGAGAACCACTTAGCATTATGTCTGTGAAGATTCTCAGTCATCCAGGTGAGTTTACCTGGAAGTTGAGTCATAGCAACTGGACTTCTTTTCTTGTGAGGTTGAAACTTAATCTAAATAAAGTATGGGTCATTAGCTATAATCTTGATGGTGGAGGTGTAAAGTATTTTTGTTTGGGGATTATTGAAATCACTGTCTGATAAGTAGCAGACAGACTGTGCCTGAGCCCCCCACCCCTGTTGAGAGAGGGGTTTTCAGTGCTCAAATGAATGGCTTCCCTGGCCTCTCTTTCAAACCACCTATCTTCTCTGTCTAGTATGCATACATCCTCATCTTTGAAGGAGTGCCCTTTGTCCTTCAAATGGAGGTACAATGCTGACTGTGGTCCTGAGCTGTTGCCCCTCCTATGTTGGGCCATCTTTCTGTTTAATGGCTGTTGAAATCAGGCTCTAGGCCTAATGGGTGTTGGGAAGGTTAAAGGTGGGACTTTCTTGAACCTGAGGCCATTGTCCACTAATGAGTCTATTGTCCACCTAACGGGCCTATTTAGGCCATTGTTCATCTTATGAGCCTCTTTCAGACCAGGGTGACATGAAATCAAAGTTAACTATAAAATGCAGGACTCGCAACTAGCTTTCCTCAGACTGATGAAGTTGTTTGGATGAGCAGAGAAACGTTACACTCTGTCAAGAAAAGGCCACTTGTCACAACTCAACCTCCAGAGAGCCCCTTAGCATCTTTTCCAACTGCAGTGGAGCCTTGTATAACAAACAGTTTGTATAACATAAAATCTGTACAACATAAAACATTCCAGAGATAGGGGAAATTTGCTTAACAGAATCGTCTATGGGGTGAATCCATACAACATAAAAATGGCCACAATTAGGACTCTGTTTTCAATGCATTCCTGTGGGAAATTTGTATAAAGGAAAATTTTCTTAACATAATTTCATTTGGAACAAATTAATTCCTTTATACAAGGTACCATGCTACATGTTGTTTCTAATCTTGCTGCTCCTGTGAGAATCTCCACTAACTCTTTATTTTTTAGATTTTCATTTCCATCTGTACCTAAAGAGAACAGTAAGAGATTATTTTATTAATAATTATTTTTTGATGTGCTAACTTTTCTATCCATGTTATCACCTCTTTCCAGAATACTTCCTCTTTGGGGTATGAAATCCACATGTGTTTGAGTGATTTTGCTCCTTTCTTTGGTCTTGCCGTTCTGCCATTTCCAGGATCTGTCTTGGCTGCTGCTGCTCAAGAAGTCTATCCATTTACCCTTTATCTTTGCTTATAGCCTTAAGGGTGGCTGTTTGCTGCTCCAGTGCTCTCACTTCCTCTTCCAACAGTGCAACCAGTTTGTATTTACTACCTATGTATATCTTGTTGTTTTTGGACACAAAGACAAACATTGAAAAGCTTTTCTAATTCACCCTCCCATCCCTCCATAATCTCTGTTACCCTTTTTACTTTCTTCTTTTGTCTTTTCCTCCAGCGGACACTATTCATCTTTCTTCTCTCATGTCAAACTCACTGTTCACTCATCGGATCACTCAACCTGTTGAGATCTCTTTCAGGTTAATTGGTCTGCTGTGCTCTGTTAGAAGTCAGGTAGCAGAATCAGGTAACAATATTATTGCCAATACTTTCATCATATGCTAACAACCAGCTGGGGCGTGGTGACTGTTACTAGAGTACTGTAACAGTCAGCTGCAAAGTCGGCAGCTCGACAGTTTGTATCCTGGGTGCCACGCAGCAGAGCGAGCTCCCACTTTTAAACCCCAGCTCCTGCCAACCTAGCAGTTCAAAAGCATGGAAATACCAGTAGATAAATAGGTACTGCCACAAAAACCAGGAAGGTAAACAGTGTTCCGGGCAGCCATGCCAGATCCATGGCCACGGACTTGCACAAAACTGGTTCTTTGGCTTGAAAACGGAGATGAGCACCGCCTCTAGAGTTGGATACATTGGCACACATGTGCGGGGGGGGGGGAGGCTTTACCTTTACCTATGCTAACAACCACAAATTGGAAACATGGCTTCCTCCACACATCCTTGCCACTAGATTAGAACAACATGGTGAGGTAGGGCATGCTAAAAGAGGGCGATAAAGACATGGTGGCACAGTGAGTTTCATCGGGACTTCAACCATTGAACACACAGGTCCCAACTCAGCTTTTCACCTGTCCATCACGGAGGCCATTATTCACATATCCAACTCATTACTGAATGCCAGAAGGAAAAATAAGAGGCTTGCAGTTCTGCTAACTAGGAGGTGACAGGAGGGTGGATGTGACATGGCAGCAAGGCAGCTCCTAAATCAGACTCTAGGCCTAGAGTAGTGAAACTCCAACAATGAACAAAACAGCTGTGAGTGAGTCAATAAACCCTTGAAAGACATGTAAGCTTGCCAAGTTTCCTTCCCTAAGAAACTCCTCCTTAATAAATAGCAGCTTTTTGTGTTGGAAAGATGAACTCTCCGCTTTGGTTCACTCATAATAAAGAAACATTTTTGGTGCCATAAAAGATGTTGCTGCAATCTGGTAATGAGCACCATACAATTTCATGATCCTACTGAGCTTCTGTTTGCGAGCTCCTTGGAAACAGTTGCCACTTTCTCAAAAGGAACACAAAGCGTAACCCCGCCAATTTATTGAATTATTCATTAGAAGGAATAAATAAAAGAGACTGCAAGAGAGCAAAAATGAAAGCTAGGGGAGGGGGTGAGAGAGATGCTGTGTGTGGTTGCTGAGGAGGTGGGGGGTGTTTTTTATTGATAGAGATATACCGTACTCTTCCTTGCATTTTCCCTTAAGTGGAAGATCCCATTTCACCCATCAAGAATCAAACTCATAAAGAAAAGGAGGTGCAGCAGTACAAGAAATCTGGTGCTTCTGAGATTGCATTCTCCCTCTTTTAAATCTTATTTTAACATGAGGTAAAACATTCCTTTGACAATGTGCCGAGAGTAAATAAAGATCAGAGAGGGAGAGGGAGAGGGAGAGGAAATTATTCAAGTACTAGAGGAAAAATTGCTGCAGGCCACTCTTTCGCACATTGTTGCTCAAGTCAGGATTACGCTATGACAGTTCTAACTCTCCTGCTGACATTCACGGAGACTCTATTATATTATTTACTTCTTGTAAAATAACACTCTATTACCGCTCCTTCAAGTCCTGCTGCTATTCTGAGTTCAAGGGGAAAAGATTCCGTTCACCCATAATTTCTGGGCTTCCAGCTTGCTAATACAACTCTGTGGAGACTGCTATTAAGAAGACTGATACACAGCCTCCATTTCATGCCTCATTTTCTGTTTCGGAAAAGGCTGCGTACCTAGCTGGGTTGGACTTTGCATTAAGCCACAATGACACAACGAATGCATTTTGGCATGCCAATCTTATTAAGAAATATAGGCTGCCCAATAACATTGCAGACGTTTTCAAGGGTAATTTAGGATATACAGATTTGACATTGTACTTCTTAATAATTAAACTCTGTGCTGTAAGCACACATGAGGAAGAGGTAACCTGGTGCTTTGAAGACGCCATGAGACACAACACTGACAGTCACAACCCCCATCCCTAGTGTTGTCTGTGCTCAATAGCCATGGTACCTGTTGTCCCAAACATCTAAAAGCCACCAGTTTGCTTATTTCTGGACTATACAATGAATTCATTAACTTTATTCACATCTTCATTTTGTGTACTTTTATCCTTCTTTACCAGCTCAAGGAGGTGTACACCTTCCCACTCAATTTGATCTTCACAGCTAGAGATGGGCATGACCAGGACAATTTTTTTTTCGAGTTGTCGTTTTTCGGGACGGGTCCGCTTCGGCTCGTTTCCATTTTTTGTGAATTTTTTCAAAAATTTGTCGTTTCGTTTTTCATTTTTTCATCTGTCGTTAGTACTGGTGGAGGTACCTCTCTGGGGTGGGTGCCTCCTCTGGCCTGCTATGAAGGGAAAGCGGGCTCCTGGAGGCACCTCTCTGGGGTGGGTGGGTGCCTCCTCTCCTCACCCGCTAGGAAAGAAGGGAAAGCAGGCTCCTGGAGGCACCTCGTGGGTGCCTCCTCTCCTCTCCCGCTACAAAAGGGTATGCATAGCCATATGGATATGCATACCAAGTTGCAGACTTGGTTACAGCAGTGGACTTTGGGGTGCCTCCACTGCAGCAGTCAGTCAGAATGGCGGGCTCTCTGCACCCTGTGTCTCACTAAGAAGGAAAGCATACTTGCGTGTAGTGCAATGCAAGTACACAGATCTAGCTTAGGATTAGGGTTAGCCCAAGGGCTAGGCTTAGGCTAGTAACGGGTGAGGTTAGGGTGAGTAGTGGGGTGCACCTCTGGGTGCCTCTCTGACCCACTAAGAAGGACAGTGTACTGTGGTGTATGGGTAAGGGTTAGGGTTAGGGTTAGGGCAGGGTTAGTGGGCTTTTTGGCACATCCCAGAAATCTCGGTGGCCAAGTGGCCATGCGATTGGTGGAATGGCTCCAAAAATTTGCGTGGTAAACTCCCATGGCCAGCCCATCATTGCACAGGTGTAAAAAAATATAAATAAAATAAAATAAAATCAATGGAGAGGAGGATATTTTGTTGCAAGAAAAACCCACTGCTGCTAGTGCTACTGTAAAAACTCTGGCAGTTTTAAAATAGTAGCAGGCAGCAGCAATTTTCGCATGTTTCTGGGTGCTTTGTTGTGTTTTTGGACCACAATTTCAAAATAAATTGCGGTCGCCCCATTTTGGATTCCGCATGGCATGGCGAGTTGGCGAGATGACGAGGATGCCCCCCACCAGAGCAGCCCAGGACAGGAGAGGGGGGAGGCCGGGGACCCCCCCCCAGAAACCACCCCTCTGGTAGGTGCACTCTCAGAGGCAGGCATATTTTCGCCTGCTTTTTTGGCCGGGAATCGGGTTTTTTTTAACTTTTAAATTTTTTTTTTCTGTGCCGCTTGAATGGTGGCGAGCCGGCGAGGCGGCGACTTTGGCAGGATGACGAGGATGCCATTGCCCGCCACCAGCCGCCACCAGAGCAGCCCAGGAAGGACAGGAGGAGAGGGGGGGAGGCCGGGGATCCCCCCCAGAAACCACCCCTCTGGTAGGTGCACTCTCAGAGGCAGGCATATTTTCGCCTGCTTTTTTGGCCGGGAATTGGGTTTTTTTTTTTAACTTTTAAAAACTTTTTTTCTGTGCTGCTTGGCATCGCGCGATCGCCGCGATGCCAGGAACGACAACGACAAATCAGACCCAATTATTCATTCGTAGGTTTGAGTTCGAGTTCTGGCGGAGTAATTGTCGTTTCCTTTTCCGTTACGTAACGGAAACGAGGAACGGAAACGGAAACGGGAATTCCGCTAAGTCGTGCCCATGTCTATTCACAGCAGTTCTCTGATGTACTGTATCTCGGGCCCAGAGAACGTGGCTGGTACAATGTTTCATAGGAAGCTTCACACCTCAGTGAGAATTTAAGACTTTATCTGCCAGATTATAGTACAACATTGTAATCCACACACTACGGAGGATGTTACTTTAGGGCAAAATTGAAAAAGACTGTCTGACTTGCAACCCAGCAGGTATTTTGGACGGCTACTCACACCCCACCCCCATCATCACTACTTTTCATTGCTGCTTAGATGGTCTTCTTCTCCATTCTGGAATGGCATTCCTTCCTTCCTGTGCTCACTCAGCTGAGTTTACTAAACTTTACCAAAATATTAGTATTCTCCTGCAGCCGCTGCTGTGCCATCCATTTTGTGCAACTGTCATGGCTTAGATAACTTCTGTTGCATTCTGGAAACATTCTTTTCCTTTCTGAGTGAGAGGATTCACATCACTTTTGTCCATGGAAATATTCTGCTATGATTGGACAAATTGCTGCAGAAGAGAAGATTGTTGTGAGGAGTTTAGGGTATTTAGGGCATTAGGGTCTGTCTTTCTTGCTTGTATCATTTTCCCTTCTCTCTCTCTCTCTCTCTCTCTCTCTCTCTCTCTCTCTCTCTCCCTCCCTCCCTCCCTCTTGCTATAGTCGTGCAAATAGCAACCAGAAATAGGATGAGACTCTGTTTAAATAAATGTCAGTCTAGAAGGAAGCAGCCAGTGTGGGTGTTTAAACATCATTTAACCAAAGTGGGGTAAGGACATGTTTCATACGGAAGAGCCCTGGGTCTTTTAGTCTTCCCTTTGTTCATTTTTTAAATGTTGTATTGCATTTAAAAATTAAATTGGAGTATGTGTGGCTTCCTCAGAGAAGGGTGTGTCACACCAAATACTTTCCTAAGTACAGTATAGAGCAGGAGCTCTTGTTACTTCAGCTAGCTTAAAAGTCCCCTTTCAAACTCCCCTGGGCCTGTACAAAGGCCAACGGGATGGAGAATTGAAATTTCTCTCAACACTGGGAATGGAGCAGTCTCCTCAACAATATGAGGCACAGTTAAGCCGCTACCTCACTTCTGTTTTAAAACGCCTTTTCCTGAAAAACAAGGCACCTTAAAAATCACTGTCCAGTTTTCAAAATGATTTATCTGTAGAACCCGCTTGGCCCCACCCATTTTTGTCTGCTGTGGCACTTTTTCTTGTGACGGGCACTGGGGGTAGTGTTTCTTTCTTTCTTTCTTTCTTTTTAACATCGCTTCCTGCATCTCCCTTTTAAGCGATTTAGTTGAATTTGTGGACATACTAAGTTGCTTCCCCCCCCCCCTTGCCACCTATTGGCATACCAAGTTTTAAAGCGGTTCAATAAAGTGAGAACTGGAAAGCCGATTGCTAGCTACCTGCTGAAGTGTGAACAGCAGAACTGCTATAACAACCATGTGATCATGGGAGGAGAAAAGGCAATCCAAAATAAGAAGCGGCTGCTCGCAGAAGTGCAGTAGTGGTTTTAGTCTATGGCAGGCATGTCCAAAGTCAGGCCCGGGGGCCAAATGCAGCCTGTTTTCAAATTTTGAGTGGCCCGCAACTTCTTCTCCCCACCAGCTCAGCCTATCATGCATCCTTGCTAGCTGGCCCCTCCCCATACTGGATGGAGATGTCAGCTTGCAATTTTATGGTTTGCCTGCCCTCCCTGCCTCTGTCCATTGCCCTAGCCACTTGCCCTCCCTCCCCTCCCCTGGCTGTGTTGTTGCAGCATCCTCCCCACCTCCTTGCATGTCCTAGAGGCTTTGCAAAGTCCAGCCCTGGGGCCCAATGTGGCTGAATGGTCGGCTCCCACACATTTTCACCTCACCAAATCTGGCCCTCCTTGTAAAACATTTAGACACCTCGGGTCTATGGAAAGTCAGGCAGTCTCTGAGTTCATGGTAATCATCCCCCAGTAACTGATATCTGAAGCTATTGCCTCTCTTTGGCTCATAACACAACACGGCCAGGCTGTGACAAATTCAAGTCTTAATGAAAAGGTATCAGGTACTGTGAATTCTTAGCTCGGTTTTGGCCTGTGGAGCAGAGACGGTGTGCTGTAACCTACAAATATGTAAATGCTACAACTGGGATCCCCTTTTATTTATTGCAAAGGCTAGCACATTCATCCACTTGCCTAATTAAAACTTAGCAATTAATGAGCAAGGTTAAAATGGCACCGTGAGGTCAGGCGCGGCCTAAGCAAACCTATCATAAATGCAGCACATTTTGGGAGCTTCTAAAAAGTTCATTCTTTGCTTAATTAACAGATCTAATTACAGTCCTGACATAATAGAATGCAAAATGTTCTCATCAAAAGGCAAGAAGTCAAAGGTTTAATGGAGCAGATAAACCTCCTAGTCAAACTCGGAGAGGAGCGGAAAGGAGAGTGGCAGGGGGTAGGGAGAAATCTTTTTGCCAAACAGTCAACAGAGTTGGGATAATGGTTTTGACAGAAATTAAAGCTGAGTGATATGCAGGGATCCCAGGCCAACAAAGGAAATGAGAAGGAGTAACAACTCTTGCATATCTGGGGATCTGAACTAACGCCGAGCCAAGGCATTTGATAATCTTCTTTCTTAGCAAGATGTGGTTCTCATTTTGTGACTTCCAGTGGGGAGTTGTGGGAAAGACTTGTATGCTACAGCGGGAGGATGTTTTGTAATTATCTTACTGAATTGAAGTGCAAAAGGTAGATGTCTTTATTTTCAGCACTTCACTCCTGTCCATTAAAAAAGGATATAAAAGGAGTAAACAACATGCCAAACCACACAGAGAGAGACTCCCCAGCTCACGTGGCTTGATGCTTGAGGACTATAAGGTTTCAGAATCTCATTCCAGAAGAGATTAGAGTGAATTCAGCTTTGTCCAGTTTTAGCTGTGTGGTCTGGAGAACAGAATGGAACACTGATTGGAAACTTATAGGGGTCAGAGCAGCTTCTTTGCTATGCAATCTTGATGAAAACTAATAATTTTTAAAAAGAGAGGGGGGGGAGGTTTTGAAACTCCTAAGGGTAAAAGTCAAAGACATGGGAACTAGAAGACTAAGACGGTTACTTCACATCCATTCTTATCCCAGGAGGAAGTTCGTTGTGTGTTGATGTCAGTCACGGTCACATGGTCTTCTTCTGGTTCTGTCCCTGTTCCCGTGTATGCATGGGCATGATTGATGATACTGGCATGACTGTTAACGCACGTCCTCGTTCTGTGATGAGATGTGAAATTCCATGCCTTCGTTCTCCATTTTTTTTAGCCTGACCTTCCATTTTTCGATGTTTCGATTCTCCAAATCCTTGCCTTCAATGTATTACAGAGCAAACTTTGATGCATTTGTCTTTTAAAAGCTATTCACTGCATTGCTAACTCCATAGGGAATTTACTGGTGAATGTCGCTTCACGCTCCTGCCAATAGATGGGTTCTGCTCCTATTGTCACTCGTTCCATGATGAGCGTGACTTCATGGGCTCTCGTCTCAGAACGAGAAGCGTGACGAGAAGATTCCTGAGGCCAGGGAGGGGAATCTCTCACCCCTCTTAAATCGCAGTTCAGAGGGCGTGGTCACGATGAACTCCCCTCGTCCACAATGGATGTGCAGTAAGATTACTTTGTAACAGTCCCAAGTGGGACCGCAAACAGCAATGAGATGGATGTGAAGTATCAGCCTAGGATGGTTAGTACTGTACCAGAGAGTGCAATTTTAAGCAAACATGTATAGAAGCAAACCAATGGGCCCTATGTAAATATCAGGATTATATTGTGGAATAGAATGGGGAAGGTTTGGTGTTTGAATGGGAAAACTCCAATGTAGGGACATCAAGTACTACAGTGCTGACCTATTCTAACTTGTGTTAACCTTCTGCTAAACTATGTTTTTTCCCTCTTGCAGTTTCCAGCAAAATACTATGGATCCCTCTGTCTATGCACCTATGATGGGGTTACTACAGTACCTGTGCCCCTGGCAGGTCATCCACGATGCCCCCCTTGAGGGCCCATTGAAAGTGGCAAGCTACAGGCTTCAGGCAGATGTTGGTGCTGACAACCTGGCCCACAGCAGACAGGAGAGGCAGAAGGAAAGAGAGCTCATCCGGGTGAAGTGGTGGAAGCCAGGGGCTGGTTGACAACTGTAGGGAATATGTCTGTGAAGATTCTCAGTCATCCAGGTGAATTTATCTGGAAGTTGAGTCATGGCCACTGGACTTCTTTTTTCTTGAGAGATAGAAATGTTTTTCTGCTCATCCAAACAGCTTCATGAGTCTGTTTGGCTTCATCAAACTAACGAAGCTGTTTGGATGAGCAGTGAAACGTTTCTATCTCTCAAGAAAAAAGAAGTCCAGTAGCCATTATTCTACTTCCAGATAACTATAGGGAATAAATGGGAAAAAAACAAGAGGGGTTGGAAAGAAATAGAATAGAATAGAATAGAGTTTTATTGTCATTATGCATATGCAAGATATGCACAACAAAATTAGAGTGCTGTTCCACTACAAACTCAAAACAACAAGGCACCATGCAAAACATATAAAACACCATAGAAGATATTAGAAACACTTAAAACCACTTACAAAATTTAAAACACTACTTGAAAACTGCTTAGGATGATGCTAAAACTGTCGTATTTAACTCAGATACCACTCTGGGATAAAAATAGTTATTTAGTCTATTTGTCCTTGACCTAAGAGTCTTATACTGAGACTAGTATGCCAGGAGCCAGAGAGATGGGTGTCTGCCCTCATGTTCCATGTGGCTAGCTTTGTGCCTACATGAAATATCCCTAGACGGGCATCCTGGTGCAGGTACAGCTTCCAGAAAGAAGGGAATTAGGGAGAGGTGCCCTGAACCTGATACCCTTGGAGCCACTCATGTGCACGGCCAGTTGGTGGAGGTCTCAGCATCCAATAGGGCACTTAACTTTACCTCCACTCACAGAGGAGTCAAAAGCACTGACAGCAGTACCTTTGAGTAGGGACAGAGACCCACAGATGCTACCTGTGAGCCAGCAGTTCAAATAATTCTTAAAGAGTGAAAGGTAGCTTTGAATTATATTAAAGCCATAGCACCCCCTTGTGGAGATGTGGATCCCAGTGGCATCAATTTGGGTTTGAACAGAGACTGCCCTACTTTGGGGGGAGGGTACTGACAACAGCTCAGCACCCTGAACTATAGTAAAAACTATAGAAATCTTATAGAATCTAAAAGTCTTTATACTGATGTGTTTATGCTAGTTCAGTGGTGGCGAACAGAGATGGGCATGAAACAAACATTTAGTTCGTTTCGTTATTCATTATTCATTTCATTAGGTAACAAAACGAAAAACAAAACCCAGAGTGATTTTAGAACAAAACAAACCAATCTAATACTAAGGGGCAGAACGATTAAGAAGACACATATTTGTCTGAGTCATGATTAACGATCGTATAACAAGTCTATATAGCAGAAACCTACATAAGACAGATGCAATTGGATATATCGTCTGTTTGGACATTAGTCTCTTAGGCTATCTTTACCTTGCAAGGTAAACAGATATTTCCGGATATGGGTTATTGTGGTTTGTGTGGTGTCCTCTCTCTCTCTCTCTCTCTCTCTCTCTCTCTCTCTCAGAATATGGGTCCTACCAGAGGAATACAATGGAAGAACTATTGGGTTGGTGGTAACCGGCACATTCCTTGGCCCAAATAAGTCTTAAGTTCATGGAGATGATGGCTGAGGAGAATTTGCCCCCAACCCTCCCCTGATGCTGAGTAGTGGGCTGTGCAGCTCATCATATCTCAGTATAGGTAAGAGACAGTGTGGTCTATTGCACAGTGATAGTGAACAACTCAAGAGGCCTGAGTTCAAACCCCTTCTTGCTTTAAAACAACAAAAACTCACAGGGCATGTGTGTGGCACTAGCAAAGCCACTCCTTAAATATTCCACATATCTTGAAAATCATCATAGAGTCATTTAGGGATGCACTTTGACAGCTTGGAGAAGTAAATACAGATATCAATGAGGGTGTGAACCTGTAAACAAAAATCTCTGAATAGATGGTATATCTTTTCCTTATGTCTATGCACCCCTTGAGGGTGTGAATCACAGCTATATATCATACCTGACATCCATTAGACTTCCTGAATTTATGGGAAGGTATCAAGCAGCAAATTCTTCTCTCGGTCTCCCCTCTCTCTCCATATACCCCTTCTCATCCCATCCCCCCCCCTTTAATGCTCTGGCACTGAGCAGCTTTTCATTTTCAGACAGCATCCCAGTCTGAGCAAGCAAAGTTGTTAGAGATAACATATAGCCCAAGAACACTGTACGAAAGGGCAATAAAATGGGTTACAGTGGAGAAAAAGAGGAACCCACATCAATAACAACAAAAATCCCCATGTTTAGTGATTAATCAGATTTAGCACTTTGATATAGACTGAGTTTGGGCATCGGTAAAAGATTTGGCTACTTCAGTGACAGTCTTTTATTATTGTCATTTATTTTTATTAAAATGCAGAACTCACAGAATGCATTGATCACTTTCTGTGCTCACTTATTTTCCTTTGCTTCTCGCTCCCCAGCTATGGGTGTAGGAGAGCAATAGAATGGCTTCTTTTAAAAACATATCTCACTGTCTTTTTAAAGGGCTTCCTGCCCTTGTTCTTGAATAGCTCTCATAATGCAACAACAACAACAAAGATCAAGGAAGATACGGAAGACACTAAAGTAGTTCATTTTTTCCTGTCTATCAATATCAAAAAGATGTTGGAGTTTTCACAACCTCGCATGCTGCTTGGAGTAGGTGTGGCTGGAAGGGGCCTTCATATGGTCAGCGACTGTTAATTTATCCCATCCTAACAAAACAAACAAAGCAAAGCAATAGGTGTGCTGCTTATATCCCACCTCCTAGTGCTTAAAACACTCTCTGGGTGGTTTACATTAATTATGCAGGCTACATATTTCCCCACTCCCAGCAAGGCTGAGCAGTGAGCACTCTTTTTAACAGCTTCAGAAGGATGGAGGGCTGAGGCAACCTGGAGCTGGATACTTGAGATTGAATCCCAGCTGGTGAGCAGAGTTTGGCTGCAGTACAGCAACTTCACCACTGGACTACAGGACTCTTATTGGTCCTTTCCTTTCTCTGAATTCAAAGACATCCTAACTTCTCTGCTCATTGCCCCCCTGCAAAAAAAAATAATCTGTTGATGTTTGTTGAAAACAGACATGTTTTTCAGTTTGCTGTTTGTAAGTAATGAACTCTTTCATTCTTTTTGCTACTAATTAAAGATTGGCATGAAATGTTTTTTTATTTTGTTTTTCATTTTTGTTTACATACCCTAACAAAATGAAAAATGTACTGCCCCTTTAAAGAAAAAATGAAACAAAGTGAAATTTTTCATTCTGTTCCATTTTGTGGTGCCACTGGGCTGAAATATGCTATCTTACTCATGTATAACTCTACATTATGTTGTTTCCCATGAGTACGAAATCATAACATCAATCTTTTTTTTTATTGCAGGTTTGGCATTGTGGCCTCTCCTACCCCCACCCTCTCTGCCCCCAAGGATGTTCATCTGGCAATGCAATTGCTCCTTAGAAAATACACAACAGGATTTATTTCCCACTTGTTCAAAGTGTGGGGAAGGGTTTTATTGTTGCTGTTAACATAGGCAGTTAAGGGAAGACAGGAGGTGTGAAGACATCACTTTTCCTATGGTTCATATGCAGCAATGTCTTCCAGGTTTTAGATATGTTTGGGGATTTGCCTGATTATAGATGCTGCTGTGGTTGGAATTTCATTTGCCAATACGTAAAGCTCTACGCCAGATCATTGGTATATAAAGGCCAATATGGCCTATAAATAGCTATATATAGCTATCATAGATCTATGATCGCTATTCTCTAGAATGGAACTTGGAGACTCCCCTCCCCAAACAGGGATTCCAAGAACTCCTCAATCAACATGGCCATTTTCTAGTTCGATTTCTTTTGCAGACTTCTCTCACCCCTTTGACTGGGACAGGAACCATTTTCACACATAGTAATATGTTTAGGGAAACCAAAAGAGAATCAATTCAATGAGCACTTTATGGCCAAATCCTAAGTAGCTCTCAGCCCAAACAGCCACCCCAGGAGGCATTTGCCAAGGCGAAGGGTAGAGGAGATGGGGGGGGGGGAGGTTATTGTGACCGACTCTTCGTGACCCCATGTCCATGGAGTTTTCTTGGCAGGAATACCGGAGTTGTTTGCCAGTTCCTACTCCTGGTATTCTCTGGTGGTCACCCATCCAGGTACTCACCAGGGCCAACCCTGCTTAACTTCTAAAATCAGGCGAGATCGGATGTGCTTAGGGCATCTAGGCAGCCAGAAGAAGGACAAGGTGGAAGCAAAGGTGGAAGTCTGGACCTCCCAGATTTCCCAGTATTGTGTGGATGTCATTTAGTTTGTATTTTTCTAATTGTATTAATTTTATATACCTTTTAATATGCAATAACTTTATTACATATTCATATTCTGCTTAGTAGCATATATTTATCTAAAATGTGTTGCTGCATCTAGCATTGATGATGATGGTGATGATGATGATGATGATGATTTTTAAAGTGCTTTTATGAGAAAAATAGATTTACAGTGTTTGACAGTTAAAACGGAAGACACACATTGTTCTGTCTGCTCCATCGTAGAGAACAAGGTAAACTATATCATGAAAAGTTCTCTTTGTGTACCCATCTATTCTTTTCATGGCTCTCATCCTTCTGTCTTTGAGCAGCTCTGTGATTGTATCAGGTGCCGCTGTAAGTGCAGTTTCTAAATGTCAAATGTCGTGCTTGTCTTCCTTTATGTGATTTCCCCCCCCCCCCGCCTCTGTCACCGCTCTCTCTGGCATTTCTTTTAAAGGAACATTTTGACTCGGAGCAGCATTTCAAACACATGTATAAAGGATTTCACCCCACTGAGCATGATGAGGCTTACAACTGAGCAATCAGGTTTAGGATTATAATGCACAAAATATTCTTCTGACAAGAAAGTCCTTAACTGAACCTCATATACTGTAGGTCGGAAAAGTAGCAGTAGGGTGGCTTAATATATCCAGAGCTTTCAATTTCTTGTTTTCCCCCCTATGAAATATGAATTTAAACATATTTAAAAGGAACTGAGAATTGAGGTTATATTTGAAGCATGCCTCAGAACATAATTGTGAGGGTTAAACTGCCAATATAATCAAAGGCACATAAATATAGGACTCTGTCCCTGGGGAAAAATGCTTGCTTGCTTGCTTCCTTCCTTCCTTCCTTCCTTCCTTCCTTGTCAGGTGTTATTTCCAAATTTAGGAGATTATTATATACACCTTTGTGGAAATGTGCAGAATTTAAGACTATGACAACTCATGCTTTATTTCATGGACTGTTAAGAACAGAAAATGTGAGATGGTTTGTTTACAAGCAACCAGCCTGTCCTTTTGTGCTAGCCCTGCAGGTGTGCTGCCTTTTCACAAAAGAAGAGGAAGATATTTTGTGCAAATTCTCTAACACTGAAACCAACACAAAAAGCATTTTGTTTTTGTTTCCTTTGTCTTATGCTGGAGATGTGAATTCAAATTGGCAATCAATGAGTTTTAAAAAAAAATGTTTGGAACATTCCTATGAATATAGCTCATCAGATATCCCTAGAGAAGGCAGCCATCTTGTCCTCTTGAGACTGCAAAACATACTGGTTTAGTGGTAGTAATCACCTTGTCTTCCCAGAAGCAAAAGAGAAGATTACTCATGCACTTTCTTGTTTTGGCCAATCTAAGCCATAAGTGGATGCAGTGCAACTCATAGATTAAGGGCATTTATACACGACCCCTAAACTCCAGGGCAAACGGCTCCCAGCTCCGGAGCTTAAAAATGTTTCCCCACCAGCTCCGGAGTTTAGAGGAAATTAAGTGTGACCCCGCCCACCTAAGCGCGACCCAGCACACTTTTCAGGTACCTGCTCTTGTGAGGTGAAATTTCCTTGACGCGGATGTGCCGGGCTCTCCTCGCTTCTTTTTGTTGTTGTTTTTTGCCTCCCGGCACCGGGAGGTAAGCCTTTATTCTTTTGTCCTTTTTTTTCCCTCCCTCCCCTCACGCAGACAGGAGCAAGGAAGTGCGGAGGGGGGGACGGAGGAAGAGCAGCGAACCCCCAAGATCTCTGGTCTGAATTTAAGGGGCCAGTGGATCTTAGGGGTCATGTGAAAAGGCCCTAAATGTACCCATCAAGGGTTCAAGGGTGATAGCATGTACATGTTTTGAGCAACTGGCACCACTGCTCCACCAGCCACCACAAACATGTACCTGTGGTTCATTGCATCTGTTTTTGCAAACTTCTGTGTGCAGGTTGACTTTTGTATGAGTAAGTGCAGATCTCATAAGTGCTTTTAATCAATGACAGTAATGGGCTTCATTTATCACATTTTATTCTATTTTTATTCTATGCTGAGTTTTATTTAATCATCAAGGGATGCATTACAATTAAATCAAAAGGCAAAAAAGTAATCATTGGGCAGTAAAATTGATATGAATCCATGCATTATGTATTTAATCTCTTTCAGTGAATTTGATTTAATAATAAAAATCTGAAATAAAACACAATAAAGCATTTCATCATGTTGCTGTTTTAATTTATGCTCTGCCTACTTCCCCTTCTTCTCCCTTCTAGCTATGCCTGAAGCAGTTTTGCACAAACTTAAAAACGGTCTGCACCCCTACAGATCTCACCCAGCCTTTCCTTAAGCTGTTTCGGCCTGATGGGATACCTCATTATTCCTTACTTCCAGGACAGGGGAAAAGAAGGATTGGTTCTTTTTCCCTTCAGTGATGTGCCCATAATGTTTCTGCTGCTATATGTCTGAAGAAGTGGACGTGTCCACAAAACGTTACATTAAAATATGATAGTTAGTCTTTAAGGTGCCACATGTTTTGTGTCTTTTGTTTTGTTTTGTTTTGTTTTTCTTTAATTTTCCCATAATGTTTGTGTTATGTACAAAAGAGTTGTCCTTTTCCTCTGGATTCAAACTGTACACACAAACAGCAAGCACAGAAGAACTGGGTGGGTGTTGTTGATTTTTTTAAGGCCAACAATAGCCCTTTATTCCAGGATTCCAATCTTTATGTATTAGTGCAAGAAAGAATCTGTCCGTATACTGCAGGATTTACACAATGGAATCCTTATCTGTGGGACTGGCACAATTTTGTTTGATCTTGGCAAGAACAAATTAAAACAAAAGACAATTCTTATTTATTTATTTATTTATTTATTTATTTTAATACTTATATACCATCCTTCTTCCAGAGGAACTCCGGGCAGTTTACAACCATAACTGTAACAATAATACCAAACTGAATAAAACAAACTACAATAATGATGAGTAAACAAAAAAAATCATAATATAAACGACATGGTGAAGCCACAAGAAGAATCACTGGGAAGATGGTGGGGCAAAGAAAAAAAGATTATTATTAACGCTCGCCAAATGCCTTGCAGAAAAGCCAGGTCTTGAAGGCTTTTTTAAAGGCTGGCAGGGACTGTGCAAGGCTCAGCTCACTTGGGAGATGGTTCCAGAGCACAGGACCAGCCACAGAGAAGGTTCGGTTGTGGGTGACCACGTTCTGAGCCTCCCTGGGCGTGGCCAGCCAACGTGAGAGCGCCCGCGACATTCTGGTAGGTCGGGCCTCAGTTGATCTCTGAGAGATTCGCTCTGCCAGGTATTCTGGTCCCAAGCCGTGGAGGGTTTTATAAATTAAAACCAAGACCTTGAATGTTATTTGGGATGCAACGGGTAGCCAATGCAAGCGGGCCAGTACTTGGGTGATGTGGTCATATCAATGCACACCCACAACCAGTCTGGCCGCAGCATTTTGCACCTGCTTGAAGTCGCCGAATAAGAGTCAAGGGCAGCCCCCTGTTACAAAGACCACCTCAAAATAACTCCAATGAATCTATGATTATTCTACCTGGTATAACAAGATAAGCCATCTCTCATGTTCATCTCACTCCTCTGTGGAGTGAACGGAACTGGAGGCATATTTATAACATTCACTCACAATTTTGCTATTTTCATGCAAACCATCTCCATAACCTAATGCCTGTTTGGGAACAGAGCACCAAGGACAGGACTGATTAAGTTACCATTTGGCACAATGGCACAGTAACAGATGGAGGCAGGTAGCCAGGGGTGAGGTAGGCTCAGGAATATGCATGAAAGTTACATTGGGGGTTTGAGGACCCGCTTCCCATACAACTATGCAGAAGCAGCTGTCTGGTTCTTATGGACCCTAGGAGGAAATGCCGCCTTTAATCCAGATCTGCTTCCCATTCGCTTGTCTCGGGGAAACAAAAATACCAAATGTAATAAAATAGCATCTGTCGCAACTTAAGACAGGTTATTTGCCCCTGCTGAGCCAAAGAGAACAAATGGAATAAATAAAGAGAATAGACATTCCCGGGGAGTTTCTGAGTTTGGGCTTGATAGATTGCATGTGAAAAAGGAAAACTGTAGCTGGCAAACAGCATTCTACAGCTATTCGGCCCGAAAACAGCAAATAATTTATTAAAAATGAAAGCACAAGACAGTGATAATCTTTTAACAGCCTGATGGTGACAAGACATCTTTTTCTGCTCACTCACTCTCTTGCTGGTGCTCTGAAACTCTCGGCAAGAGCTGATCATTAATGCTTCAAACACATTGGGTTAAAGTTGGAGGATGAGCTCTAAAGTGGTGATAACACATCTCAGTTCTAGGGATCTTCGTAAATGCTTGCCACTCTCATTCTTGCTTGTGAGAATAAGAAGCATCTTCCACCCCCCTCTAATGGGGAAGACAAGGAGGCGTGGTGGCTCAGCAGACTAAGGGTCCAAAAATTGTCGGCTGCAAAGTCGGCAGCTTGGCGGTTCGAATCCCGGGTGCCACGCAGCGGAATGGACTCCTACTGATAACCCCAGCTCCTGCCAACCTAGCAGTTCGAAAGCATGTAAATTCAAGTAGAAAAATAGGCACTGCCGTAAAAAGCAGGAAGGTAAAACAGTGTTTCCTTGCAGCCATGCCGGCCACATGGCCATGGACTTGAACAACACAGAACTCATGCAGAACTGCCTACCCGACCATTTTCAGAGGGCTCCTGCTGAGCTGTCAATTGCTGGACCTCTTTAAACCTGGCCCAGTAGGTACCAGAGGGTCCCCATGGTGCTGACTGGGCCAGGTTTAAAGGGCTCCAGCCATTGACAGCTCAACAGGAACACTCAGAAAATGGTCAGGCAGGAAGCACGATTGCTGGAACTGCCCTCCTGATTATTTTCAGAGGGCTCCTGCTGAGCTGTCAATTGCTGGACCCCTTTAAACCTTGCCTAGTCAGTGCCAGGGGATCCCATGGTGCTGACTGGTCCATTTTTAAAGGGGCCCAGCTGATAACAACTCGGTAGAAGCCCTTTAAAAAATGGCTCCTGGTATCCCAGGCACCAAATCTGGTGCCTCTAGGACCCATGGGAACCGTTTTGTTTTGTTTTATTTCATTTTGTATGAATTATTTTTAAAAATGAAACAAAATGGGTGTGAGCATGAAACAAAACAAAACAAATTGTTATTTTTCCATTTTGCGCCCATCCCTAAAACAGGTGCATAGCTTGGGAGTGCTCCTGGACTCATCCTTGAGCCTAGATGCCCAGGTCACAGCTGGAGTGTATTTTCAAAATTAAAACTAGTACACAAGTTATGCACATTTCTTGAGAAAACTGCTCTGGCCACTGTGACCACTATAATGCACTCTATATGGAGCTACCGATGGAAAGTCTCAGGAAACTTCAATGGGTCTGGAATGCAGCAGCTGGATTGTTGACTGGGGCGGGTTACAGAGATCACATTATACCCCTACTAAAGCAGCTTCAATGTTTTGCAATCAGCTATCAGGCAGAATTCAAGGTGCTGCTGACCTTAACCTACAAGGCACAAAACAGCCTGGGTCCTAGCTACCTCAAAGATCGAATCTCGCAGTATGAACTGGCTCGGGTGCTAAGGTCATCAGGAGAGGCCTCTCTCTCCATCCCACCAACGTCACAGATGCATCTCAGAAGAACACATGAAAGAGCCGTCTCTGTTGCTGCCCCCTCCCACTGGAGGCTAGGACTGACCCATCTCTGCTGTCTTTCCAGAAGCAGACAAAAACCTTTCTCCTTAGGCAAGCTTTCCCTGAATGAGGGCCTACCTACTATGTGACTTTATAAGGATTACCATACATGTTTGCACTGATTGATTTCATAAGCACACTAGTGTTTCCCATGTTGCATTTCACCCTTCATAATGGATTTTTCTTTTCTTCTAGCATGCTCTTTGTAGCTCTAATGTTACCTTTTAATGCTCTAAGATGCTTCTTAAAATTCCCTGTTAGAGATGGGCACGACTCAAAAAATAATTTTTCGTTTTTCGTTTTTCGTTTGTCATTTTGGGGTCCATTTCGGTTCATTTTCGTTTTTCGGGGGGGTTGCGCATTTTTCGTTTTCATTTTCGTTATGAAACAAAACGAAAAAACAAAATGAAAACGAAAATTTTTCATTTTCGTTAGCATTCTTCTCGTTGGGAGGTGTCTGCCATACGAAAACGAAAAACAGGGCAAAATTTTTTGTTTCATTTTTGTTTTCGTTTTGTTTTCTGGAAAATTTTCGTTTTCATTTTTGTTGCATAACGGAAACGAAAAACAAAAACGAAAATGAAAATTTCGCTGAGTCGTGCCCATTTCTATTCCCTGTTCTTAATTTGAATATGTCTTAAATGTTCAGGACTGAATATCGTCCCTCATTATTGTAAGCCACCTTGGGTCCTTTTCCAAGGAGAAAGGTGGGGTAAAAATATTCAAAAATAAATAAAATAAATAAATAAGGAAAGATGATGCATTGGAGGCTTCTTCCTCATTGAAATTGCACCCTGCACCACCCCAGCACAAGGTAAGGGATTGGTTGATTTCATTCCTCCAGTTGCAAACATCAGCTGGGCTCCCACGTTTCGTTTACGAAGCTGACCAGTTCTGAAATGAAAAGCCCATATCTCAGCTACAGCATTCCCTCTGTCTATCAGAACTTTTAGTTCATTTTGTTATGCGTTATTCATTTCATTATGGAACAAAACAAATAATGAACCTCAGAGTGGATTTAGAATAAAATGAAATGAACCAAAAGAAAAATGGTTCATTTCATTTCATTTCATTAATGGCGGCAGAGATGTCTCCTACCTGGTGCTGGTCCTTCCTGGACTGTCCAATCTTCCTGGCTGCGGGGAGGGGGCAACCAGAAAACAAAAGCCAAATGGCTGCACTACAGCTAGTAGGCAGCCGTGGTCGGCAGTAAAAAATAAAATAAAATAAAATAAAATAAAATAAAATAAAATAAAATAAAAGATCTGGTGTGCGGAAGTTACTTGATCAAAAAATGAAATCAGATTAGTCTGCAGGATTTGTTATTGATAAATGGCTACTGCTCCTACTGTAGTTATTACTACATTGTTTTCTAGGTGCTTGCATAGTGACCGCTTTATAATCTGTCCCAGTATTTTCTGTGAGATTCATATCAGACTGACTGATCTGTATTCCCCCAGTTCCTCCTTTTTGCCCTTTTGAAGACAAGGGACAACATTAGATCTACTCCAATCATATGGTCCTTCACCCATTTCCCATGATATGAAGAAAAGAACGGACAATAGCTCTGAGAGCTCTTCAGCCAGATCCTACAGTAGTCTTTGATGTGTTTTATGACCCAGTTCTTGGTGAATTTGTAAACCTCCCTTAGGCTTGCATTACAAAACCAAAATAGATATTTTTCTGCTTTCCCCCCTCAAAATGGTGTGTAAATGGGCATATAATCCCTAGTTAAGGAGGCATATTTGTTTACATTTTAGAAATGCTGGCAGTGTTTTTTTCTAGGGAGATAGCATTTCTGGATCTGACAGTCTTCAGGCAGGTGGCATTTCTGCATATCCTCAGATGTGTTCAGAGGAGAAATGTTTTTAGCTTTGAGAATCCACACAACCAGCAAGACATATGGGGTGCTGGAAAATGAAGCACACACAGATCAGAACACACATTTTCAAATAGGGATGGCTAAAATGCATAGACAGTGATACAAAAACGCAATGTCATCAATGGAACAGAAGGTATGCATTAGGGAACATGCATAAATAAATGTGTATATTACAATGTATCTGAACGTGCATGGATTTCAACACAACCTCACAAAGAACCAAAGCAGACACCAACAAAGAAGACAGGGGGACATAAAAGCTGCATTCAAAGAACTACAAATATCTGGCAGGTTTTCATTTCCCTAAGAACTGTGAAAAAGTTTCTGTGCATTTATTTATATAATCATCTGACAAATGCTTTAAAAATTTAGACTTTAGCCCAGGATGTTCAAAATCAAATAAAGCTGTTTGGGAAGACAGCAACCAGTGGAGTCAATTTCTCTGAGTCAGAATGCCTGGAACTAAAATGATTATCCTCCATTAACATATATGGGCACCACATTTTCAGCCCTCCTCCTGATCCTTTAAACCCAGAAGGTTACTTCTTTAATAGAGCATTTGCCTTTTAAAATAAAGGCCACTCAAGAAGATCAGTAGAGAAAGAGTTGTCCCATATGAAGGATACACAATAGGAAAGTCAATGATGAAAAAGCAACCCCTTTGTATAATCTGAAAGAGCTGCAGGGGGTGCTTTCACATTTTGCTGAGTTTCAAAAGCTATGTGATTTCAATCTCCTAAATTGCTAATGGTAGTGATTTTTTTTTTTAAACCAATAGGCTTTCTTCTGGCTCAGACATAGGTCGCAACAATAAGGAAGACATAGGCAGCTGCTAGGAGTGGTGTGAGATAGTGCTGGATACCACCCACACTTTGATCCAAATCGCTTACAGATCAAATCCAATGGTTTTGATTTTGAACTTGTTTGATCAGTTTTGATTTGTGTCGTACCAGGGCTAAGCACATCTGATCTCACCTGATTTGGGAAGCTAAGCAGGGTCGGCCCTGGTTAGTACTTGGATGGGAGACCACCAGGGAATACCAGGCGCTGTAGGTGCCTGGAGTAGGAACTGGCAAGCCACTCCAGTATTCCTGCCAAGAAAACTCCATCAACATGGAGTCACAAAGGGTCAATCATGACTGCAATGACATGACACAACACACACACACACACACACACACACACACACAGAGGGGGGGGGGCTGTTGATATCCAACATGCCCTGCCCTCATTGCCTGCATATTAGCCATTGCTTCTCTGGATTTCCATCTTTGTAATTTCAAAGGGACTACCTGTAGAACCTGAAACTGAACCCATTTGCCATCAACTCAGGGTGCAGGACAAGAAACCATGGAACCAGGGCCAGGGCTGTTTACTAGCCCTGGAGAGTTGCATGTTCAAGAATCAATAGTTTGGAACCAGTGGCCCCGACTCGATGGATCAAGGAATGGAGAAGGGATCACCCATCAACTACTCGGAGTATTGATGAGGCTTACAATTAAACTATCCTCTTTAAATAAATAATATGCTTAATTTTTAAAGTATATATTCTCCTTTAGAGTATTTTAAATAGTTTATCCCATGTCTTTAAAAACTTCTTTGGGTCCCTCTGCTGGGAGAAAGGTGGGGCATAAATTTAACAAGTGAATGGATGGATGAGATCTATATCTTTTTCTTTCATTCTGCTAGCCAGCAGCCTAACAGCAGTATTCAGAAATTCTTGAGAAGTCTTCTAAGGCTTTTTCTTGTGCCAAACATTTTTTTGCCCCTTTCTTTCTAGCTGAGGGCGCGTGATGACCCTGGGAAGATCTCAAGGGATGTTCTGAGTAAGAGAGCAGATGGGGCACAGGATGAAAGATCAGCTTAGGAGAAATGAAGGGAAAGTGGCTTCATTCCAATCCCACCATTTAAGATAAGGATGGTATTTGAGATGCTTAGCTGCATTTGCTATACATTTGGAAGAGGAACTCAAACAGGAAGGAGACAGTGAAGCCATCCATGAGAATAGCAATCTGCACCAAAGAGACAGACCAAAGAGACTGACAAGAGATAACACACAGAGACAGCTGTACCTAATGCAGGGGTGTCCAAACTTTTTGCAAGGAGGACCAGAATTGGTGAGGTGAAAATGTGTGGGGGATGACCATTCAGCCACATTTGGGCCCCGGGCCGAACTTTGGACAAGTCTCTATAACATGCAAGGAGGCAGGGAGGATGCTGCAGCAATGGAGCCGGGGGCGGGTAGGCTGGGCAGGTGGCTGGGGGGGGGGGGATGGACAGAGGCAGGGAGGACAGGCAAGCCATAAAACTGCAAGCTAACATCTCCATTTTGTATGGGGAGAGGCCAGCTGTTGGGGATGTGTGACAGGCTGAGCCAGTGGGGAGATAAGCCACGGGCCGCTCATAATTTGAAAATGGGCCACATTTGCTGCACACACACACACCGGGCCTGACTTTGGACATGCCTACCCTAATGTCTACATGACTATTGCCTCCTATGGGCACATAGCTCTTAGTGCAAGACTCTGCCTTTGTTGGCAAATCCCAAGGAAAATAAATGTTATAGAGTTATTGTTGAATAAAGAGCATGGCTTTAAAAAAAATAATTGTGGAAGAGTGCAAACACTCTGGGAAATATTTGAGCAACTCAGTTTAGGAACTCAGACTTCTAGTTGGCTACATCTGCAACAGCATTCCTATCAGGGAGGCACACAGTTCCTCCAACTCCATTTGTAGGCCAATTTGTGTTTTGGCATGTATTCCAATTCAAGCCAGTTAGTGGTCCTGTTCAGCTTGATCTGTAGCCTGTATCCAAGTCAATTTGTAAGATACCCATTGAGTTATATTGGACAGCCTAAACAGCTGTAACTGTTTTTCATTTGCACCGACATACATAATACTTGGAAGTTCATGGACTCTAAAGCTGAGAGTAAATATGCATTTGCTTTGCAATTTGGACCAGCTACATCTGGTGCATAGCTGTAATTCATATTAGCATTATCAATATATAATTGCAGCATTTCTCAAAAGAGATGTGTGTGGATCCAAATTTCTGAAGATGCAATCAAGCCTAGCGCATGGGAGGCTGGTCAGTGTTATTTTTTCCCCTCCTGCCAACCAGCTGGTCCGTGGAGAGGCTGGTGTTTTTTTTCTCTTGCCAACCAGCTGGTGCACAAGGAGGCCAGTCGGTGGTTTTTTTTCCCTCCGACCAGCTGACATGCGGGGAGGCCAGCTGGCTTTTTTAAAAAAATTATTTTTCCTGCTGATCTGTGGTTATTTTTATTATTTATTATCACAAGTGCTTCTGAAGATATTTCTGATCTGTGCCAATGTTGTTAGACTTGAGTGTGAAAATCACCCTGGGGGGAAGGAGCCAAAGAGTTGGGGATGAAGATGATAGACCCTAACAGGTTTCTGTCCTAAGACATTGATGCACTGAATTTCCACAGCAGCAAAAAAGTGAAGGGATTCTTGATGCTGAATTCTTGATGCTGATCAGAAACTCCAGAGATCTTGGGGCCATTTTCTAACCCTTGGTGTACTCAACTCTTCCCCTAAAGCAAAGCACAGGGTCCATATTTTAGAGGACAGTCATGTTCCTGGATATTTTTGGAGGAGTGATTTCCCTCCCCCACACCCACATCCCAAATTGCTAACCTTGGCTACACATGAAAGCAAAGTGTTCTGCTTACATACCGCCCCATACCACTTCAAGTAGTCTCTGGGCAGTTTACAGTTTTAATTACAGTAATGCAGGCTACACATCCCCCCCCCCAGCAAGCTGGGTACTCATTTTACTGACCTTGGAAGGATGGAAGGCTGAGTAAACCTTGAGCCTGCTACCTGGGATTGAACCCCAGGTCATGAGCACAGTTTCACCACGGGGCATAAGAACATAAGAACATAAGTGCCATGCTGGATCAGGCCAAAAGCCCATCTAGTCCAGGTTTCTGTATCTCACAGCAGCCCCGCCAAATGCCTGTGGGAGCTCAAAAGACTAGATATCTGTCTCTTAATATCATTCTCCTGCATCTGGCTTTTGAAGTACCCTCTTTTTAAGCCTGGAGATTACACATCTCCATCATGGTTTGTAACCTGTGATGGAGTTTTCCTTCAGGAATCTGTCCAATCCCCTTTTGAAGGCATCCAGGGCAGATGTCATCACTAGAGATGGGCACGACTCAGAAAAAAGTTTCGTTTTCGTTTTCGTTTTCGGCTAGGGTCTGAGTCGTTTCGTTTCCGTTTTCGTGGGCTAATTTCAAAATTTTTCATTTTCGTTTCGTTACGTAACGAAAACGAAAAAACGAAAATGAAAACGAAAAATTTTTCGTTTCTCCCCATTTAGCTCAATTGAGTGCTTTTCCAGTAACGAAAAATGAAAATTGGCTCGAAATTAGTCGTTTCGTTTCCGTTTTTGGTCCAGGTTGGTGCCGATTTTCGTTTTCGTTTCGTTTCCGTAATGAAAACGAAAAACGAAAATGAAAACGAAAATACCGCTAAGTCGTGCCCATCTCTAGTCATCACCACATCCTGTGGCAGGGAGTTCCACAGACTCGCAAGGCACTTGGTAAAGAAGTATTTTCTTTCGTCTGTTCTCACTCTCCCAACCCTCAGTTTGAGTGGATGTCCCCTAGTTCTGGTATTTTGTGAGAGGGAGAAGAGTGTCCCTCTATCCACTTCACTCATGGTCTTCATGTGTTTCCTATTGTTCTAGAAGTCATAGCAGAAGGCCAGAAAGGAAAGAGTTTGCAGGAGTGAAGCAGAGTGAACTGGACTCCCAACAGACCCATTCAGGTGCAGAAAGAGTTTGGAGAAAGTAGCCATGTTAGTTTGCGCAAGAATTCCAGGCCTAGAATGAGAGATGTGTCCAATAGAAAAACAAGACTGTTGCAAATTCGTCTAGTGAGAGATAGGGCCATGCAGTGACAGATTTAAAAGAATACAAGCAAAGGAGACAATTGAATGAATGGGTTCCTGCTTGATCAACATGAAGATGATGAGATGGTTGTTGAATAATGAAGTTGGTCAGTGAATATGCACAATGACAAATGAGAAAATGATGTTTAAGGAATGATAAATTAAGTGCCTAAGATATTATCATGGCTGGAATATAAATAATGGTGTGTGTTTAAGACTGAGTTGAGTTTTCTTCAGTTATTAGGCAGACGGCAGGCAACCAAGTTGCACGCTACTGTGAGCAGACTAAAAGGAAGGCTGGTTATAAACCTAAGGATCACAATTCACAATACAAAAGCTCTCACTTCTGTTTTTGCTCCATATGACCACACGGTGTCAGGCTAGGAAAGCATATTTTTCCACACAGAGAAGAAAAAAAAATGGAAAACCTAATTCAAGTTTTTTTTCTCCCATTGTGTCCTAGAGGGCAGAAAAATCATGGAATGGAAGCATTGTAAATTCATGCATTTGTGAGAACAAATGCCTTGACAGTTGTTTCACTAGCAGGTGAAGAATCCACATCAGAAGAGCAATAGGAAAAATACTATTTATTTATTTATTTATTTATTTATTTATTTATTTATTTATTTATTTATTTATTT
>JAHTLZ010000065.1:8582636-8597583 GCA_023846285.1 Phrynocephalus versicolor | reverse complement strand
TAAGTAAGTAAGTAAGTAAGTAAGTAAGTAAGTAAGTAAGTAAGTAAATAAATAAATAAATAAATAAATAAAGTTAACTGTCTTAAACCTGGCAGGTTTACTCCTCTTTTTGTGGCCCATCATGGATCCATGTTTCATGTATAGCTGTGCAAAGTGGAAGGGAGGGAGGGAGGGAGGGAGAGAGGCTGATACTTCACGTCCATCTCATGGCGGTTCGTGGTCCCGCTTGGGACCAGTACAAAGTAATCTAACTGCATGTGCATTACAGGATGAGGGGAGTTTGTCCCGACCATGCCCCCTGAACTGCGATTTAAGCAGGATAAAATATTCCCCTCCCTGGCCTCGGGAATCTGCTCATCACGCTTCTTGTTCCAAGACGAGTGCCCATGAGGTAAGGTTCGTCCCGCAACGTGCCATTCTCCATCTAGTGACAGGAGTGCAAAGTGCCATTTGCCAGTACATTCCCTATGGAGTCAGCAAGGCAGTGCAGAAAGATTAAAAGACAAATGCCTCAAACTTAGCTCCGTAATGCATTGAAGGCAAGGCTTCGGAGAATCGAAACATTGAAAAATGGAAGGTCGTGCCAAACAGAAAAATGGAGAACAAAGGCATGGAATTACACATCTCATCACGGGACGAGGACGTGCGGTAACAGTCATGCTGGTATCATCCATCACGCTCATGCGTACATGGAAGCAGGAACAGAACCGGAAGAAGACCACGTGACCGCGACCGACATCAATACGCAACGAACTTCCTCCCGGGACAAGAATGGATGTGAAGTAACCATCAGAGAGAGAGAGAGAGAGAGAGAGAGAGAAAGAGAGGTCTTTTGGTTTCCATTGCACGCAAATGAGAAGCTGGTGATCTGAATTTACAACTGGACATGGGACACAAATCAAAATAGATGGGGCACAATCTGAATTAAGATCCATTCTAAAGCTCCCAATTGGCCTCTGAAGTGATTCAAAAGTGTCAAATGCAGATCTGGCATTCAACACTAAAATCCCCTTCCAAATTGCATCCTTGGAAGTCCAGGATAAGGCTAAGTCAGATTTTTTTTTTTTTTAAAAGAGGCAACCCATCCCACTGTGTCATTGGTCTTTTGATGCAGTAAACTCTAGGGTGAAACTGAGACCTTTTTGGTGTCCATGAAACACCAAAACAACAGCTTAATGACTTAGAAAGAGTTGCCACTCTGAAAGATATCTCCACTCATTGCCTCCTCCAAACTCAATTTTAACACAGCCATCGCTGCTGAGCTATTCATTCTATGTTCTTTCCTTTTTGGATGAAATATATCAATTTAGATGCATACACGGGGGAAGGAGAGCAGGTAAGCAGCCTCTGAAGTATTATGAAGCCAAAGCCTGACTGCATACCAAGATACAAGAGGCCAGCTTCTGTTCTCCATGAATACGGGAGGAAATTAAGTTCTACCGGGAATAAAAAGCAGCCTCAAGGGATGGGAATGTGGCAAACCTCCAGTTTTCATTCGTGGGACAACACCATGACTGGGTGCAGGGAACTGACGGCATGCACACAGTTTAAGACAAAACCCAGAAACCTCCAGCTAGCATGACAACAGGGTATTTCAGATAATTCCAAAGAAGGAGGAAAATACAATGACTTTTCCCATCTTTTCATTTTTTTTAAAAAAAAGCTAGAACCAGGTATACTTAGAGCAACTACAGATCTGTGATTTCTTTCTTTCTTTCTTTTTTTTTTTTTTTAGAACCATGGTGACAAGAAGCAGATTTAAATTTCTCTCCAGAGACTCAGAGCTACTCAGGATTCCTGAAGATTCATAGTTCCTTATGAATTATACAGCAGCCAATTGCATTTGTGAAGCTCAGTTTCAAAACTAGTTCAGTTCTAAGGTCAACCGCCTGTCAAGTTTCCTTTGTGCTATCTGACCTTAAAACAGGTATTGGGAAAATGGAACAACTCATTTGCTCTCTATAAAGGAAACTCAAGTACATACAGGGAGAGTGAGAGTTGAGAGGGAGGCTGAGAGATAAGCCTACCCAATTAGTGATGCTTAAATTGGTCTAACCCACATTTGCCACTGACTTCCCACCAAATTATAACCTTATGATTGCAAGCCATGTTGTGCCAGGCTCTTGCTCAGCCGGAGGCTAAATAAGGAAGGAGAGCAAGGGCAGGCCTTCGCAGTGTGTGGCAAATGTTCTTGGGTCTAAAGACAAAAAAGTACAAACAGAAATTGAACTTGGAAAGTGCCTGCCAAAAAGATTGGAATGAAATGTGGTCGAGTTTCGGAGACGATGAAAGCTCTGGATATGAGTGCCATAGAACACAACTTGAATCTATAATGGAGACTAAGGGCATTTATATAAGACCCCTAAACTCCACTGCAAATGGCTGCAAGCTCCGGAGTTTAAAAATGTTTCCCCCACCAGCTCCGGAGTTTGCAGAAAATTAAGTGTGACCACGCCCACCTAAGCGCATCCCAGCGCACTTTTCATGTACCTGCTCTCCCATGGTGAAAATCCCTGATGTGGTTTTAAGGGAGTGAGTGTCGGCTCTCCTTGCGTCTGTTTGTTGTTGTTTTTGCCTGCCGCCCCTTTAAGAGAAGGAACCAGGAAGTCGGGCGGAATCAGGAAGAGAAGGAATCAGGAAGCCGGGTGGCTGGGTGGCTTCGGAGGTAAGATGCATTTTTTTCCTCTCTTTTTTTCTTCCACCCCTCACGCAGACAGGAGAAAGGAAGTGCTGAGGGGTGGGAACGCAGGAAGAGCAACGAACCCCTAAGATCTCTGGTCCGAATTTAAGTGGCCAGCGGATCTTAGGGGTCGTGTGAAAAGGCTATAACTTTGCAGGCAGGGTTTCATCTGCTGCTGCAGACCTTGCATGATCTTAGGGGAGATCAACCAATTGGCAGTTTTTGAGCCTGCCCAGAAATTTGCAGAGAGGTTGGCAAGGCTTTGGGCCTGAGTCCCAAGTCCAAGACCAAGTCTTTGGTTTTAAGTCTGAGTCCACACCTTTGGTACTAAATCCCAAGTCTCAAGTTGGAGTCCCTATTAAAAACTGCCTCCCCACCCCCCACCCCCAAAAAGGAAAAGGGGTTGGTGGGCATGTTTTGAATAGCAAGTTGAGTCCAAGTCATCGGGCGGAGGGGGGACACCTGAGTCAAGTCACCAATGTAACTTAACTCTGGCTTGAAGGTGAGTTCCATAACTTGAATCCCATACATGGGAATTGGACATACTGAGCAGAGGATGTCTTGTGTACACCACTTCAGGCCTCCTCATGTATCCCACTAGAAGAAAGTTAGGCTGACCCTGTCCTTATTGAGCTTCCAGCTGACGGTCAAACTTGCATTATTCTGTTTATTCAACCTGTCTTTTAAAGCAAACTTTTTTTTAAAAAAAAAACTTTCCAATGCTTTAATGAACATAGTAAGATTTACTTGTCTCAGTTCAATCTCACACTGCTTATATCATTTGCACTTTTGTCCTCTTCACCAAGGACTATTCCTGGCAATAAAGAGTAGTGAAGCAAAAAGTGTTCTACTTATATACTTGCCCCATACCACTTCAAGTAGTTTCTGGACAGCTTATAGTTTCATTGCAGTATGCAGGCAACACATTGCCCCCCCCCCCCAGTAAGCTGGGTACTCATTTTACCGACCTCGGAAGGATGGAAGGCTGAGTGAACCTTGAGCCAGCTACCTGGGACTGAACCCTAGGTTGTGAGCACAGTTTTACCTGCAGTACAGGCATTTAACCACTGTGCCACGAGACTTATATCTAACTGCTGAGGGTTCTCTAATTGGGATTTTCAGGTGTCAACTATCTTACTACTTGTTTTTTAAGTTTCCATTCACACATTGTGGTTGTGTGATTTCCTGTCAAATACAGTTCACATGACTTAGTGCAGAACAAAAAAAATTCAAACACTTTTTCACTAATGCCAGTTTGCATAAATAAAAAAAGCATTTCAGCCATATGAAGGTATAATTGTGTGGGTAGTTTGGCAGGGTGAATTTTTGCCTGTTATGCTGCTGGTTCAGTCATGAAGCCATTTCAAGTCAAGAAGAGAAAATATAAGCCAAAATGTGCATCATTATGTAGTTGACTTCTGGCCATTAATGGATCTGTTCTTAGTGCAAGAGACACAAACTGTGGACACAAATTATATTAGAGCTTCCATATTTTATTCAAGACTTGCACAGGTACTAAACATAATGAAACAGAGTATTTTTATTTAAAAACTTATAAAATAATTAAATAGTACACTTTATACTTTGCCTTTTTTAACTTTTACATCATTCATAATCCATACTTTTATGTAACACTCATTTGTTGTATTGCTGCCACTTACTTGAAAAGCAAGTGATGACTTTTTTAAAAAAAGGTCTAGGGAAAGCTATGCATTAATAAATTAATGTTTTTACATCACATAATAAAAGCACACAATTCTAAAACAAAAGTTGGCATTTATGAGGAGGCAATGATCTCCCAGAAAGGATTTAGAAGTGAGATGCGGTTCGACCAATGACTTCTTGAGTGATTAACTAATGTGTGAGTTTGTATGTTTCAATGGGTAATTGAAACTGCTAATTTCAGATAACAGCATCTATCATTAATATGTTATGATGGTTTATTTTAGTCTGGTAATGATGCTGTAGGAAGTGGTGAAAGTGAATTTCATTAACAAAATAAAGCTGAGGGTTTGGATAGAAAGGTATCAGGAAAAGAAAGCCCCTGTAATTTTCTCAGAAAATTACAATAGGATACAATCTTGATTTAGTGATGCCTATATTTAGCAAGAGAGTTGAATTCATTTATATCCTCACACTCTAGATCGTAGTCTGCACATTATATCTGCCAGAATTCTGTTGCATACTTGCACCACTGCAAATCAAATGGTGTAAATCTCAGAGACAAATTGTTACTAGTTAAGACGTTAATGTTTATATTTCTCATTGTGCATCAGTGATGCAACTTGGCACACAATAAGGAATGCAAGAGTTGACTTTTTGACTAGAAGCAATTTGGTGCCGCAAGTTACACCATTTGCTAAAGGTCAGCATATCCTTGTAACAGGATTCTGGCCATTTTGGTCCGATGTTATTAAATGTTCACAATCCAGCAAAAATGACTGAACATTACATAAAAAATAAACACAGCTATGTATTACTGCATTCAGAGATAGAGTTTGCATGCATAGGATCAGGTCCTAGCAGATTTAATTAGGGCTCGAGAAAGATGCTTGTCAGAAATATGGGTTGATTTTGATAATTTTTTTGCAGAATTTGCAAATTGAAATGGAAAGCAAATCTGATTGTTTAAGAATAGCATGAGAACTAGCATGATGTTCAGGGGCACAGACAAGATACCTACCATTCTTCACCATGATTGTAAATTCTTGTTGAATTTACTATTATCCACCTTGCAACTTCCATACAGAAACTGGTCCATGGATTTCGCACAACCTCTAGGATTTGTTTTTTTTTAAATCAATAGTTGGATTTTCCCACATATGTTTTACATGTGAAGCCTCAGGTTTTGTTTTCAAAGAAACCAATTCATCTTTGTTTCCCACAAACAATACCCCAGGGGTGCAAGTGCCACCATTATTTCAAAACCAAGTTCAATGGTAGCATATGGACGAGGTTCATGGGATTTTGGAATTATGGCAGGAATCGGTTTCAGAGCTAACGATAATGAGGCATAACAGCAATTGTATGATTTTCATGAGTTAACTGAAGTATGGCATTTTAGTGGTGTACTATGGGTTGAGCAACTCACGGAACACCTGCCTCAAGAGGTTAGTAAAGTATACCTCAGTTACTATCCAAAGCAGAAGGGGTAACAAAATAAAATTCAATGTCCTACCAAGATTTAACCCTTGCTTTCCCAGCAGCAAGTGGAATAGAAAAGCACCTTTTATATCCTGATTGAGGAACCTTAAGACATCCAGAGCTTTTGGACTTCAGTTTCCGGAAGGTTTTGCTCCTATGACCAATGGCAAAGGTTCATACGTGTTATACTTCAGCACCGCTGGTGGGCCAAAGGTTCCTCCCCTCCAGTTTATCTTGCTAGTGCAGAACATGTCCTTACTGTTGATAGCATTCTGCCTAAGTTACGCACGACAATGAATGATCATAGCAGCCACATAACAATAAACAATGTCTCTCTTTTATAGTGCTTTCATTCTGCTTGATCTCAGGCTCTGTGTGTGATCTCTTGAGTCAAGTGGGAGCACCATGAAAAAGATGTAACTCCATTTTGGAGACTGACTTTGGACATGAGTGGAGCGGAGGTGGTTTTTCCCCCTACCCCAATGTCAACAGAAGACACTGCAGAAGACAAACTGAAGAAAGGCTGGATGTCATTACATCTTCTAGTGCTCAAAAATACCCTGTGTGATCTGGTAGTATTCCAGTCCTTCTACACTCATTGTTCCTTGAAATCTGTACCATCACAAAAGGTTGGCCTATGATAACCCACTCTGTTTTGTGCGATGTTTGGTTGAAGTAGGCCATACTGCCATCTCTTGAAAGAGAGACTCACACCATGGAAGTATCACATTGAAATCACTTCTATCAGTTCTTCCGCGTGCAGGATTTGCAGCACTGCTTGCCATAAAATTTGTGATTGCAGACACCATGCTGGGGGACCAGGTGGCACCAAGTGAAGAAGTCCACACAAGAAGGATCATCTGCAGTGGGGAAATGTCAGACATTTCAGCTTCTGAAATTTCAGTTTGATCTAGAACTGCTTATTTGCCCTCCTAGTAGTCCATGGTATCTACAAAGTTCTTATTCAATATCACAATTTATGACACACTACTTAATGTATGTAAGGTTAAGGTAAAGGTTCCCCCACACATGCGTGCTAGTCATGTCCATCTCTAGGGGATGATGTTCATCTCCATATTCACAGTGAAGATCCAGTGTTGTGCAAGTCCATGGCCATGTGGCCGGCATGGCTGCAAGGAAACACTGTTTTACCTTCTCGCTTTTTACTGCAGTACCTATTGATCTACTTGCATTTGCATGCTTTCAAACTCCTAGGTTGGCAGGAGCTGGGGTTATCAGCGGGAGCTCACTCTGCTGCGTGGCACCCGGGATTCGAACTCCCAAGTGTGTGTGTATATACCTTTAATTACTCCCAAGAACACCATGTTTACATTAATCAGACTGACATAGAATGAAAGTTTTTTGTGAAGATAACTGAGTTACAAAGAACACATTGAACAGTAGAATCCATGTATTCACTTTTTGTACAAAATAGTGAATGTTATGCATAGCATGGTAAAAGAAAACTTTCCAGAAATACTAATTTTCACCAGAACTAGCCACTAGAGAGAGCCAGAGACCATGCTATGGTCTCCGAGAATATATAAAATGGTCTCTCACTCCCTTTAGTGGACAGTTTTGGTAAATACATCATGAAATTATCAATTTCTAGGGGGTTTCCCCTCTTTTTATTATTTTTATTATTTTCAGAAGAGTGGAATTGTGGATATGCATCTCGCAGCTACAGCAGCCCTATTGCACTTCTGAAATGCCAGTTTGATCCACAAATTTTGGCTAGTCTACTTTTCAGACAAATAGCTCATGCTTGCCATAATCTAAATGTTCATAGTTGCTGGTTTTCATTGGAGGATGGCTGCTTTTTCCTCTTGTGGTTTGGGTTGCCATAATCATTACGTGTCAAGCTCCATTGTCTAGTAGTAACCAAAAGTGCACGGAGAGAAGCTAAATGAGAAGGGTGGGATTCCTAGTCAGCAAAATATCTAGGGACCTCAAATCTATGTGTAACTAAGGGCCAAATTGCTTAGGAATGCAAAGTGCTTCTTTCTCTGCCAGCAATACCCCTCCAACATGCATGTTGTTGGGTTTATTTACAAATTACATGCCTAAAACATTAGATAAGCAAAGGCAGTGGTGGTATCTTCCAACTTATCAGTAAGAAAATGAAAAGCAGGATCATCTACAACATGCAGTCCGAGACCATGTGAGATTAGGTGTGGTGGACCCAGTCATTCTCTCTTAAGTTAATTGCATTTTCTGGTTTGGCCATAGGCAAAGGTGAGACTCTGACAGAGTAGGCCAGGCATGTCCAAACTTTGGCCTTCCAGATGTTTTGGACTGCAACTCCCACAGTCCTTTGTCATTGGCAATCTAAGCTTAGAATGCTGGGAGTTGCAGTCCAAAACATCAGGAGGGCCAAAGTTTGGACATGCCTGGAGTAGGCCAACTGAATCAGTGGAAATCTGATGCACCATTTTCTCTACATGTTCCATGGATTCCATGGGCCTACTCTAGTTGCAATCTACTGTGATTCATCTGTCATGTCATTTCTATGAAGTCCACCAAAGAAAACTCTTTGATACAGTATGTGTCAGAACTGAACATATGGAAAATATTATCAATTTTTGAAATCACACCATAATTTAGACACCAGACTATCTTACCTATGCACATGGATGGAACAGCTAGCTTATCAGCTATTCTTAACTCTTCCTTTTTCCGCTACAAGCACCTGGCCTCAGCTGGAGGTGCTGATTATCTTATCAATTTTATTTATTTATTTATTTATTTATTTATTTATTTACTGTATATAGCCTGTATGCCGCCCACTACCCAAAGGTCTCTGGGTGGGTCACAATCAAAATAAACAATTAAAACATCAAAATTACAATAAAAACATATACATACAATAAATACAATACATTAAAACAGAACACTAAAACTGCCATCAGGACCCATAATTATCCGTTTAAAAACTTCAGAAACAGGAAGGTTTTTACCTGGCGCCGAAATGTCATCTGTGTTGTTGTTGCCAGGCGGATGTCTCTTGGGAGGGCATTCCATAACCTGGGGGCAGCTGCCAAAATGGCCCTCGACCTACAAGCCATCCCTTTCACCTCCTTCAGGGATGGCTCTCTCAGGAGGGCTCCCTGGCTAGATCTTAATTGCCAGGTAGGTTCATATGGAAGGAGGTGGTCCTTCAGGTATCTAGGTCCTAAGCCATTTAGGGCTTTATGCTGATCAGGTGTCATCCTCCTCTAACTGATGTTAGCTACAGCAGAATGCTCCTCATCCAACCCTCCTCTGCTAATACTCAAGATAAATCTGTATGAATACTGTATGTTTTCTGAGACAGTAGCCTATATCTACACCAGGCCTGCCCAAAGTCTGGCCCGGGGGCCAAATATGGCCCGTCAGGCCATTCTAAGTGGCCCACGGCTGGCTGGCCCACCCCTCCGTCCCCCTTCTTCGCTTATGGGTCAGTGGGTGAGGCTTGCAGTGGGATGGCAGGGTCAGGGAGCAACCGGCCCCTGGCACATTCTCAGCCACCAAATCTGGCCCTCCTTACAAAAAGTTTGGGCACCCCTGATCTACACAGTGGCTGTCCAGAGACAGGCAGCAGATTTGAGATGCCTCAAAACTATTAGCCATTTTATTATCTTAGCATTATAAGAATAGTGTGTAAGGCTGCTATCCCACAGCCGGAAAAACCACTCAAAATAATTAGCCAGCTTTTCCCCAGTAATGGTCATGTGGTTGTAGAGGCGATTCCTGTGTCCCCATGAAGTAACTGCCTCTTGCGTGTCCTCACGACTGAGGGGAAGCTGCATCAAAGGCTGCTTTCACACGGCCACTAAAATCTGCAGCAAAATCTGGTTGATGTCATGGATTGGATGTTCCCATGGTTACATTTTGAAAATCCTCAACAGTTGTGATCCCATGACTGAAAACCGCAGCAAAGATACTATAACGGGAGAGAAAGGGTTTTGGTGTGAATTTTTCATGTTCCCTCAGACTCGAGTAATGGTTTAAAATCTGCATCAGAACAGCAACAGGGATTTTAACCCCTCGAGACCAGGTACTTGTAAAATGCGCTGGGTTGCGCTTAAGTGGGCATGGTCGCACTTTATTTTTTTAAATGTCTTCTGCTCGTGTGAAAACAATTTTATGCCAGCACTTTGCAGTGGATTTTAGTGGTTGTGTGAAAGCAGCCAAAGTAGCTGGGAAGGGGTGTGGAGAGAAATGGCTGGAGAGAGCATAGAACCAGGTGGGTATTGAAGGAAATCTCCCTGCCTCCCTCCTTTTCTTTCTCCAATCGACAGAGGAACTGCTGGCAGGGTGTTTTTCTGATCTTTGCCCTCAGCCAGTTTGAGCATTTCTGCACTTTTCTCACTCTTGTACAAACAGGAAGTGGGGGGAGAGAGAGAGAGTTTTCAAACACCCAAGCTGGAGCCTCGCTTTGCATGCTGCTGCTGCTGCTGCTGCTGCTGCTGCAGAGCCAGATAAGGCTGCTATCCCCTGGCACTCCCTTTGAATTGGAAGAGGACATTATCTGGCTCTGCAGCAGCAACAGAAGCAACAACATGTGAAGCGAGGCAAAAATTACCCACCCTCCGGCTTGCGTCTTGGAAAACTCGCTTGGACCCACTACAGTGGTCGTTGCCGGAGTATTTTTTATTAAAAGCATGCTGCTTGGGAGGGGACGATTTTTTGAGGCTTTTTTTCTCTGTAAGTTAGATCCGGATATTGTCATTCGTGGGAGGGCGCACTACGAGATATTTTCTGCTCCATGTGTCAAAATAACATGGCTTTTTTGAAGTGCTATACTGCTTAGAGGCTGCCTAGATGCCCTAAGCACATCCGATCTCGCCTGATTTCAGAAGCTAAGCAGGGTCAGCCCTGGTTAGTACTTGGATGGGAGACCACCGGGGAATGCCAGGTGCTGTAGACGCCCGGAGAAGGAACTGGCAAACCACTCCAGGATTCCTGCCAAGAAAACTCCATGGACATGGGGTCACGAAGAGTCGGTCATGACTGTAATGACACAACACACACACATATTGCTTCGAAGGATGAATGGTGTGGGGGGACTTGGTATTAGAGAGTTGTACAGTAACTCCCCGGCAATCACGGGGGTTAGGGACCCCCCCACCCATGACGCAAGAAAATCTGTGATATGCGGAAGCAGGTGGGGGGCGGGGCGCGGGGCATCTTACCTCCCATCGCCGCCCATCTGCACTGCTCGAGCCTTCCCGGGGGAGCCTGGCTGAGCGGCACAGAGTGACCGGATCACTCCGCGCCGCCCCTCCCGGCCGCCCCGGACCTTCCCGGGGGAGCCTGGTGAGTGGCACAGAGTGACCGGATTGCTCCGCGCCGCCCCTCCCGGCCGCCCCGAGGTTTCTCGGGGGGTGCGTGGGAGGGTGACACGGAGCGACCCAATCGCCCCTCGCCGCCTCCCATGCACCTCGCCCGAGGCTTCTGGGCGGCTGGGCGGAGAGATCCGCCCCCCCCGGCCCCAGTGCAGGTACTGCAATCCCACATTGTAGCGGGGCCAAGGTACCCGAACTGTGAAATGGCAGGGGGTCACTGTACCCTCGATGAATTAAGATCTCATTGTATTGTAGCTGGCTAAATCAAGTGCATAGAGTACCACAGTGGTGTGCCTGATTGAGAAGTGGTGTGGGAAACAGAAAGCAGCTTTCTAGGCAGGTACCTCTTCATCCTCCTCCATTTCATTTACTTCGGAGGATTATGTTCAAAAGATCTGGTGGCCATATCATTCTACTGTTCTGTCAGATCTGATTTATGCTTTGCTTTTTGCTCTTAAAGCACTTGATAATGAATCAGGTGGATAGTCTATAAATTTAAGCATATTTTCAAAAAGACTATGAGCATTACAGCACAGAAGCAAAGCTAAAATAGATTTATGACTAACTTCACTCCTTACTGGAAAATGTGAAAAGCCTGACTATGGCTAGAGCTCATCATAAAGAAAAGTGAAATGGATCTGAATATTCATTTATCCTTTGAATCATATACAAAGAGGGAGACTAAATCTTCTACATTTTTGGAACAATGGCTTAAAACTGATGGCCCAGAAAAAAGCATTCTCATTTATAAACCTTACTGAAAATGTGACAGAACACATAGGCTGCCATATTTGGGTTTCAGTTACAAAAAGGTCTCCTTCGTCTTTAATTACTTTCTTGGGTGTTTCAGTTTCCTAGAGACAAATCTATATGTTGGGAAAACCTATATGGTGCTGCATCCATGTAACCACACAGAAGCACAGTATGAAAATATTACCAGCTTGATACGATTTTAAGGACATGGCTCCACAGAATACTGGGATCTGCAGCTTTCTAGAAAATCAGTGGTTCTCAACCTTGTGTAACCTAAGGTTGTAACCCAACTTTGTGTAACCCAACTTCCAGAAACCTCAACCAGCACTGCTAGTAGTGAAGGATTCTGGGAACTGCAGTCCACAAACAGCTAGGTTACCCAAGGTTGGGAACTGCTGTCTAGCTCATACCATGAACCATAGCAGAGAATTCCAAGTACCTCATTAAACTACAAATCCCAGAATTACATAGGATATGGTCACAGCAGTTAAAGTGGTTATCCTACCATTGTATCTGTGCAATGTAGACTAGAGATGGGCACGAATAGAAAAAAATGAGTTTCGTTTGTTGTTTGTCGTTTAGAGGTCCGTTTCGGTTCGTTTCTGTTGTTCGTGAATTTTTTGCAAAAAAATTCATTTTTGTTTTGTTACCGTTTCGTTACCATTTATTCCAATTTTACATGATTTTTTAGCATTTAAAGCACCTCACTTCATTGCTGTAATGGAAACGAAACGCATGACAAAAATTCCCGTGTTTCTGTTCGTTTCGTTTCATTTTAGAGACAAATTTCATTTGTCGTTTCATTGCGTAACGAAATGAAAAACAAAAAATGAAAATGAAAAATTGTTTGTTCCGTGCCCATCTCTAATGTAGACACAAATATTTATCATGCTTCTCTGAACTGTCCCCATCCAGTTACATCAATTTCAACAGGTGGTGGTGGTGGAGGAGGAGGAGGAGGAGGAGGGGGAGGAGGAGGGGGAGGGTTAAGAAGAAGAAATTATTAAATGGGATGCTTGCTCTTTTATCTTTGGCTCAGCCAATGGAATGCATGACTTTCTTATCAGTAATATTTTTTTTTTAGCTCCAAGAAAACCCAGCTGACTTATAGGCTATGAATCACTGTCCCAAGTACAATGGATGAAAATGAGGAAAAATGAGCAGAGGACCAGACTTAGCCTGTCCAAGGAAGCATGTCAACTCTCCCTGAAAGGATCATTTCTTTCCAATGATTTCTCCCAAATGACTCACCCAACTGGAACTGTGTGGTGGGTAATTGTGACTGACTGGCTTCAATACAGTTCCAGCACAGCTGGCGGTGCTCACTGGTAGAGACAGCGACTTAGAGTGCAGTGAAGAGATAATTGATCTCCTGAGCCCCAAAGACCTATTTGCAATAAAGTTCAATGGACTTATCCAGCTGTAAGGAGGGGGGAGGGACCAGGCTGAAGGAAAATGAATAACTGACACCTGGTAAGGAATCCAGTTAGAGTAAAGAGAAGGGGGAAATACTGTACCAACATAGAAATTGGATCCTCTTTTTCCAAAAATGGCAGACAATGAAGAAAAGCAGACTCAAACTAAAGGGAAATGATAGCGTAAGAATATATACATGAAGGTCCGTATATACTCGAATATAAGATGACCCAAATATAAGCTGAGGGAGGTTTTTTTTTTTTTTACCACAAAACACTGGTAAAACTTATTGACTCAAGTATAATTTGGGGCTTATATTAGAGTATATATGGTATTTGTTCCAGCTGGGAGGAGGTGGAATGGGCAGGACTAACCTTCACTCCAATATAAGCCAAGATAGGACAGAGGAAAAGATTCTTATTCTTATTTTTTGGAAGGAAGGGGGAATACAAGCACAAGCTCCTTTTCTGAGAATGCTTAGGCACAATTGGGCTTTCACAAGTGGTGCATTATTTAAATGGTGTTTTGTTTTGCTGGAAAAGAGGCTTGTACTGTTGTCAGTGGCTTATAGCGACTTGGCAGTCAAGAATTCATACCTAATTGTAATTTGAATTCCAGTCTTTTTTGGACTAATTGTACATATTATATTATTTGTTCTTGCATTTTAGTCTTGTATATCTAATAATTTTGGCCTATGTTCATAGGCATGGTGGCTCAGCGGACTAAGGCTCCGAAAACTGTTGGCTGCAAAGTCAGCAGGTCGGCGGTTCAAATCCCAGGTGCCACACAGCTGAGTGAGCTCCTGGTGTGAATACGGAGATGAACACCGCCCCTAGAGTCGGACATGACTAGCATGCATGTGTGGGGAAAACCTTTACCTTTACCTATGTTCATAATAACAATAAAGTGAATAATAAGGTAAGGGTTTCTACTTCAGGGTTGCAGAGGATGGTGGCATTACATTCTATCGCTATTCACTAACACATTAACAGTAGCTATGGCCCCCTTCAAATCAACACAAATATTTCGTGCAATTGTCCCTAACCCTTATTTTTATTGCATACAAAGATGCCCGTTGTCCTCCGGATAAGGTTCAAGGTCCTGGTTTCGATTTTCAAAACCCTCCACGGCGTGGGACCAGACTACCTGTCGGAGCGTATCTCCCAGAGGTCAACTGAGGTCAGGCCCACTAGAATGGTGCAGGTGTGCTCACTTAGGGTGGCCACACCCAGGGAGGCATGGAGATCGCTTACGCGTAACCGTGCCTTCTCTGTGGTGGACCCCACTTTGTGGGACCATCTCTCTAATGAGTTGCGCCTTGCACAGTCCCTGCCCACCTTTCAAAAGGCTCTGAAAACCTTCCTTTTTAAAGAGGCATTTGGCGACCTTATTACTTAATTTTTTTTCTTTACTTATTTTTTCTTCTTCTTCTCCTCCTTGCCGCCCGCATCGCCTCTTGTGGAGGTTCCCTCCTCCTATTTTATTAGTTTCTTCTTGTTCTCTTTTGCTGTTTTTTTATTCTAATTGTAAACCGCCCAGAGTTCCGTCTGGAAGATGGGCGGTCTATAAATACAACAAATAATAAATAAATAAATAAATAAATAAATAAATAAATAAATAAATAAAT
>JAHTLZ010000065.1:8569105-8582626 GCA_023846285.1 Phrynocephalus versicolor | reverse complement strand
AATAAATAAATAAATAAATAAATAAATAAATAAATAAATAAATAAATAAATAAATCAAATTTGTGCACAGCCCTCTGTCTGATAGAACTACGTTAATAATTCACGTATCAGTGACTTTTCTGTATCAACTCTGCGAAACAGGGAAGTAGCTGTGGGGAGGTTGCTCTGGTATGGATTCGCTTTGGCACTGTGTGGCTTTGTTACCTTTTTTCTCCGGAGCAAGGCAGAAGTTTGTATTGCAGGCTCGAGACACAGTAGGCTTTTGATGAGACAGACATCCAGTGGCTGGCTGGCCCTGACGGAGACACTGCACCCTCCGTGTTTGCACCCCTCCTCCACAGGTCACAGTGCACTGCAAGGAGGAGAAAATATAAGGGTTTGTCCCAGTCTTTGGGTCACCAAAGATTTTGACCACATTTTTTCATATATTCTTTTCCTCTGGAAAGAGTCAGCCACTGATCTCACAGTGACTTCTACAGCCATCGTCCTTATATGGAATCCAAACATTGGTTCCTCCACGGCAGCAATTTGCCACCTAAAAACTCTTGAACTGGACATGAATGTGACACTAGATCAGCGGTGCTCAACCTGTGGGCTCTTCTCCCTCTCGAAAAATACCAGAACTAGGGGATATCCACTCAAACTGAGGGTTGGGAGAGTGAGAACAGACCAAATAAAATATTTTTTTACCCAGTGTGTTGTGAGTCTGTGGAACTCCCTGCCACAGGATGTGGTCATGGCATCTGGCCTGGATGCCTTCAAAAGGGGATTAGACAGATTCCTGGAGGAAAAGTCCATCCCAGGTTACAAACCATGATGGAGATGTGTAATCGCCAGGACTAAAACCGGGGTACTTCAAGGGCCAGATGCAGGGGAGTGGTATCAGGAGACAGATATCTAGTCTCATGCGCTCCCAGATGCATCTGGTACGGCCACTGTGAGATACAAGAAGCTGGACTAGATGGGCCTTTGGCCTGTTCTAGCATGGCTCTTCTTATGTTCTTACGTTCAGATGTGCCTGGACTGCAACTCCCAGAAATCCTGGCCAGCTCAGCTAATGATGAAGACATCTGGGAGTTGCAGTCCAGGAACATCTGGGGACCCACAGGTTGAGGACCACTGCACTAGATGAACCCTGTGCCTTACCACCGAAAGATAGTCTCTTTCCTTCAGAAGTCACCATCTGCTGTCACTCACTGGCCAGTCTTGGAAGGTGCCAACCTTGTAGCACAAGCTGATTCTGAGCCCATATTGAAGTGTGGAAAGACAGGCACTTAGGAGTTTTGTTTATTTATTTATCCGAGGCAATTAATATCCCCAGGGCAGTGAAGACATGCCAGGAACTTGGTGGGAGTGGGAAAGTGCATTGTTGCAAGTGATAGGAACTCTCTGGTTTTGTTTTCACATCACCCCTTGAAGCACAGAAGCTGCCAATGACTCTATCCACAAACATCAACTGTGATGTGTGACTCTTACAACCCAAGCCAGTTCCCCAAATACAGAAGCCTGTTTGCGAGACTGTGGAAAGAAATAGGGACTGATCCCGGTAATCAATCAGGCAATTTAAGGAATTCCAGACAGTCTCTGCAGATCCCTAAGGATACTGCTGTACAAAGATGCGTGCTGGTTCAACAACAGTGCAGCCCTCTGAAGAACGGTATGGAAAAGAAAAAGGAATGTAGAGAGGAGCAACAGACGGAACATGGTTATATAAGTAGCTATCATCTTTTTCCAGACAAATGAACCTGATACTAGTGTACTGCTGATGGCAGTATTATTATTGCTTCTCTGCTAGTTGTGCTCATTCCTGCAGGCAATCTGTGCATACTTTGGCAATCTAGGCAGGTTGAGCTCTACAATGAGACAGATGGAGGCAGGTAACACAGGCAGACTTAAGGTGTTGTGAAAATGGTAGCAAAGTGTCTGTTACATTATATGCTACTTTTGTACTTCTACTGCCTGTGGAAAAGCTGTTTGGATAGCTAAGTGGTTTAGGCTGCAGAACCAGAGGTTGGGAGTTTGATTCTCCACTATGACTCCTAAAAGCAGATGTTTGTGTCCTGGGTTCAAGCTGTCCTTTCAGATGGCCTCCTCCCATGGAATGCACTGGTAAACCAAACTGGCTATAACCACTACTACTACTACTACTACTACTACTACTACTACTACTACTACTACTACTACTACTACTACTACTACTACTACTACTACTACTACTACTTCCTCCTCCTCCTCCTCCTCCTCCTTGCACCTATATATGATATTTTGGTATATAATAGATGCTTTGCATGGTAGTAAGTCTGTCCAATTTTAGGTAATACACTCCAGTTCATTGCCAGTATGCTGTGGGTTTCAATTGTGGTGTAGTGGATAGAGTGAAAGACTAGGACTCTGAAGAATAAGGTTCAGATCCCCACTTGACCCTGGATATTCACTGGGTGGTGGACCCGATAAAACCACTCCTTAATTTAGTTCCAACTTGACAATGCAGAACACACACAAAGCTCCAGCTGAATCTATTGCACATGTATTTAAATCAATGTGAATAAGTGCCTCAATTCACCCATTCTACTTCTGTCAGGAACTCATACAAATTGATTAAAATTAAGCTGATGCGTATAATAAAATATTAACATGGGGGGGGGGATTATGGCTCTTGTGAGCTTTATGGAATGATCACTAAAGAAAAGCAAGAAAAGCAAGCCAGAAAAACCCTGGATTGATTTGATGCATGGTGAAATCCTTCCTGGATTGTACCATTTTACAACAGAAGTGCTCAGGAAATGGCTATGCATTAGCTGCCACTGGAAGGCAGCTATGCACGACCATCGGCTTATATGTAGGTTCCCATGGGATTGAGGCACCACAGTAGTCCCACTCTGTAGTGACTAGAGATGGGCACAACTCAAAAAAATGGTGTTTCGTTTGTCGTTTGGTCGTTTAGGGGTCCGTTTCGGTTTGTTTTCATTTTCGTTGGGTTTTTTGCAAATTTTTCATTTTCGTTTTCGTTACGTAACGAAATGAAAAAACAAAAACGAAAAATTGCTGTTTCATTAGCATTCTTTTCAGTTCAATGCATTTGCCACAACGAAAACGGAAAACACCGCAAAATTTTTCGTTTCGTTTCTGTTTTCGTTCTTTTTGTAAAATTTTCATTTTCGTTTTCGTTGCATAACAAAACGAAAAAACAAAAAAAAACAAAAATTTCGCTGAGTCGTGCCCATCTCTAGTAGTGACAACAAGATCCTCTCTTCCTCTCAAGAAAGCATCAAGGGGGCTCAAAGGTGCCTTCCTCTTGGGCAGCGGCTCCCAGTTCTGCAGAAGTCAAGTGCTGTTGGCCTGCAGCTCTCAGAAAAGCTCACCACTAGCAGTGCTGATTGAGGTTTCTGGGAGGTGCAGTCCAAGAACACCTGAATTAGCCAAGGTTGGAAACCACTGGTCTAGAACAGAGTTGGGTAAGGTGGCTCTCATGGAGTTATTGTCTTGCAGCTCCCACTAGCCCTGGCCAGCTCAGTGTGTCATCTCCAGGCTTAAAACCAGAGTACTTCGAGGGTGAGATGCAGGGGAGTGGTATCAGGAGACAGATATTGAGTCTTGTGCGCTCCCAGACGCATTTGGTGGGGCCACTGTGAGATACAGGAAGCTGGACTAGATGGGCCTTTGGCCTGATCCAGCATGGCTCTCCTTATATTCTTATGTCAAAAATGTTGGGAGCTGTAGTCAACTAACAACTTAAAAGTTGCACTTTGCCCATCTCTGATCTACAGAAGAGTGAAACACTGGGTTAGAATCTCATTCTCTTACCTGTTGCCAAGGTGAAGAATACCACCCTGATAGTCTGGTGTATAAATAGTGCAGAGGACACGCTCCTTTGTTACACGCTTCTTCCAGTTCAATGTTGGGCTTCTTAAGATTTCGGCAGCGTCTCTGCGGGAAAGTGATCATCTTGCCACTGATACTCTTCTCACTGCACTGCATTTCACGCCTCCTGACCCCCGGGCCACAAGTGACTGAACACTGTGGAGAGAAATTCATGTTAAATGACACTGAACTCCATTAACTCCATTGGTAGTAAGCAAGATTATGAGGCTGATTTAATACTGTCCCAGAGCTTGTCACACCCATCTCCAGAGGTCCATGAAATGCAGATCTCCATCCCTGGACTTGGAGGACCACACTTGCTCCTGGGACCAAAAATGTTCATGTCTTTTATAAAATTATGGAGCTGCATATCATCCCTCGTTGTTGTGTGTATGTAAACTACAGGTTCCACTTTCCCACCTTTGGGTAGATGGACCAGGTACATCTACAATGATGGGCAACAGCTCTCCTGGATCTTTTGGTTTTAGACATGGAGGCCTCTGTGTGGTTTTGTTCTTTACCAGAGGCTGTTCTTCTCTATTAGAGAAATCAATTCAGGGTATACTTCAGTGATGTCGCACAAAATGTTTGCTTCACAAAGCTGAAGGTGTTGAGACTCGAAAGCCCTTATTTTTCTAAAGTTTGCAGGAAAACAAGTGCCAACATGCATTGTAACACACACACACACACACACACAGAGAGAGAGAGAGAGAGAGAGAGAGAGAGAGAGAGAGAGAATACACTCACAGAAAATGTACACAAAAAGTCTCTGTTGTTGCACTTCTATCAGTATAACTAATCAGCAGGATTTGGGTTGTTAAGCTGTAAGTTGACTGTCAGTGCTACAATACAGTGCTGCAACACAACCCTGATAGAAGTTTTTCTTTCTTTTTTTTCTTTTCTTTTCTTTTTCTTTTTTTTTGAAAGGGATCAGCCTGTGTCATGTGCCCCAATGCTTTCCTAAATAAGAAGGCATCTCTCCCTTCAGATGTATCATAGAAAGAACAACATTATTCACTGGCCCATGGCAGCCAACAGCCTTCCTGTTGCTTTACCTCCGTCCAAGCAGAAATCACCCACTGGAGCCGATCATTCTTAGGACACCTTCCCAGCACACACATCTGTTGCATATCTGGCTTTGTCTCATGGTTGCACAGATCTTCTGGCAGGACTTTCACCGTGGAGAGTCCTATGCTTTTGCAGACAATGTCACGCTTTGCAGTGCCTCTTCCACAGGTTTTGGAGCACTTTACGGAATGGAAGAAAGGCTGAGATTAGAGACGAATGTTGGTATTGCTTTGTCAGAGATAAATAGTGATCTAAACAAGTCTCAGGCCTTTTGGATTGGTCATTATCCAACTTTTGCTTCCTAATATAATTAAGGATCAGGGTAGGAGAGTCACCCTTCCAGGCAGTGATCCCACCCTGAGTTCCTTATTTTCCTGATACTGGCTACATCAGGCCTGCCCAACAGGTAGATTGTGGGCTACTGGTAGCCCGTGAAGGGTTTAAAAGTAGCCTGCTGGCCATCAATCAAAAAGTGAGGGGATAAGTCCTCCACCCCACCCTCTCCCATCCAAAGGACCACCATTGCCCCAGCAAAGTTCTGGGTCTGCCAGCCCGCTGTCTCAGCTGAGTGGGGCAGTTCAAGGCCATGGCGCAGTCCCCTGTTTTCCCCACCAGCCAGATGATTAGTGTGCCACTGTCTTATGACCAGCTGTGTCACTGGTGCGAAGTGGAGGGAGGAGAGGGGAGAAGAGGGGTGAGTGGTGGGGTTGCAGGTGTGCCCATCTCCTTTGTGTAGTGACATCTCCCTTCTTCTTCCCCCTGGAGAATTCCCTCCATAACGGATTAATTGATTTTCAATGCATTCCTATGGGAAACTGCTGCTCTACTTACAATTACAAATTTTGTACTTATGGCCATGTGCTCGGAAGGAATGGATAAAATTCGTAAGTAGAGGTTTTAGTGTAGTAGCCCTCAGGCACTTTGGGCCGGAAAAAGTAGACCTCGGCCTGTTCAAAGTTGGATAGTGCTGGGATACATCATATGGCTCCCTATTATGCTCAGGTCATCTATTTAGTCATCTCCTTCAGAACCTATATTACTGTTGGGTAGCAGCTGGAGCCACACTCCCTTGATGGGAGCCCTCATTTCCCTGAATCTTTTAGAAAGTAAAAAACAAATTTGTTTACCAGCCCAAGCTGAATTGGGACGTGATCAAAGCCTGGATGATGGCAAGCACACAAGGTGTCTAAACTTCCTGGACTATCAGAACCACCAATATAAGCCCATGGTAGGAACCCTTAAAACTCTTTGGGGGTATATTTGGGTCCTCTTGCCATGATTTCCCTCAAGCTAGACTTGAATAAGCCATATCTATCTGTTTTGGGTTATTCAGAAAGCACTTCCTGGCTTTTACCTCACTCTAATGGTGCCACGTGTTCAGGAAAGTAAGATATTGTCATTATTTGTAATGCTCATTAAGCAAGCAAACAAACAAAACCCACAACATGGTCTTTTTTCTTGCTCACTTTCACAGCCGCTGTCTCATTTTTAGATTACGATGAAAGTTTTTTGTTCGAATCAGCATATTTGCTTTAATGAATATCTGTGGTATGTCAGCCTTGGCAAAGTTACAAAATACCAATGGTGTGTCTCGTTTTAGCGCGAAGGCTGTCAGACATGTCATACCTTTCTAAGAGAGGTGTTTGTCCTTGTATGTGTGAGATGGAATTTGCCTGAGGCCCTCCGCTACCACCTATGCTTCTCAGTGCGGTTTTTAAGTGCATGGTGATACTCCACTCTTTGGAATGAATCCTTACCAAAGACAACATCCATCGCTATTCTGGGTGTTCATACTCATCACACAATGAAGCCCCCTCCCCTTTTGCAGAGTGAGAAGAAAATGATTACCGGGCTGGGAGCTGGGGGACCTCCCTTATGAGGAAAGGCTGAAACATTTGGGGCCCTTTAATCTGGAAAAAAGGTGCCTGAGGGGGGATATGATTGAGACGTACAAAATAATGTGGGGCATGAGTCAAGTGGACAGAGGGACGCTCTTCTCCCTCTCACGAAATGCCAGAACTAGGGGACATCCATTCAAATTGAGGGTTGGGAGAGTAAGAACAGACAAAAGAAAATATTTTTTTACCCAGTATGTTGTTAGTCTGTGGAACTCCCTGCCACAGGATGTGGTGATGGCATCTGGCCTGGATGCCTTCAAAAGGGGATTTATTTTTTTTGTTTATTTTTTGCCCGTGCCATCTCTGCTAGGATCATGCCTGCCTTTTGTTTTCTTTTGTTACTGTGTCTGTCTGTTTTACTTGGTTTTATTGTAAGCCGCCCAGAGTTCCCTCCTGGGAAGATGGGCAGGAGATAAGCTTAACAAACAAACAAACAAACAAACAAACAAACAAATTGGACGGATTCCTGGAGGAGAAGTCCATCACAGGTTACAAACCATGATGGAGATGTGTAATCTCCAGGCTTAAAACCAGGGTACTTCAATGGCCAGATGCAGGGGAGTGGAATCAGGAGACAGATATCTAGTCTTGTGCGCTCCCAGACGCAACTGGTGGGGCCACTGTGAGATACAGGAAGCTGGACTAGATGGGCCTTTGGCCTGATCCAGCACAGCTCTTCTTATGTTCTTATATTCTTATGACATATTTGCTTCAGAAAGCTAATAATAGCTCTTTCTACTTAGCAGGATCTCTCATTACTCTATGCCAGCCTTTCCCACCAAGCAGGGGAAGGTCTGAATGACAGTGACCACAATCCCCAGCCACTGCAGTCAATGCTCACGAATTATGGGATTTGGAGACTACCAGGACATGTAAGGCTTCTGCATGTATAACTACAACTGATTGTTTTAGGCCCCATTTTGGTCCCTTCAAAGGTGTCCTTTCCTACGTTTGCAGAACATACAACACTAGGGACACAGATGTCCCTTGGGTGTTAGAAGGATGCCCTTCTCCCCTAGCCTCCCAATACCTTGCCAAAATGAGTATTTCTAATTTTAAAAAAGCTGTTTCCATTATTTAGGGGGGGGGGAGCCCTAACATCTTGTGATTCTAAAACCAACCAGTAACAAAACATCTGCTAAAATGTGGCTTATACTTCTTACAGGCTGTGAGGGATCTATATTAAGGTAACATGTTCAGGTTAGATGAAAACGTGTATTCTAATGGCACAAAACAGATGAAATGAAACAACTGAAGGAAAATACATGGATTGGAAATAAAACAGCCTAAGGATTCTTAGAATAGGCAGACTTCTGTACTAGTCCAACAGATCTTCCTGCATGTTCTTTCTTTTAACACCACAGTGACAAATGCAGTCAGCAATTTGTCCTCGTTACCTGTGACCATGGGCCAGGACTCCATTCAGGTGGGCAATCCTGGGTATTACATGCTTGTATTTGTGCTGGGTTCATTACTGGACAAAGTGAATGGGCCACAATATCATCCTTCTGGAAAGCTTTCTTTTGCAGACACTGGATCGGACGTGTTTGCTGCCCTCCACCACACGACTGGCTGCATACACTCCATTCTCCAGCTGACCAACTTTCAAAAAAAAAAGAATGTGTTTGCTGATTTTAATTAAGTGGAGGAAAAGATAATGAAATTGAAACAGATGCTGGAACCTACAGATCAGAGGCAGTTAATGAAGACTTATGACCCAAAGCAGCTCTGGAGCCAAATTCACTCTGTCCCGTCTCTCTGATTCGAAGCATGGGTGGTTACTTTATGTCCTTCCTTCTTCTGCGATTAGTTTTGTATAGTGACAGCGTTGGTCGTGATCACGTGGTTTAGTCCCTGTTTAGTCCCCGTTTCCGTTTTCTCATGGTCATGATAACTTGTCTCGTGACAACTGTTACTTCATGGTCTTGTTCCGTGACAAATTCTGAATTTGTCTTGATTTCTTAACTGTATTTTTAATATTGTAAATAAAACATTTTCAATATTTTGATTTACTGGTCTTCCCGGATTTACACGTCAGTGCTACAGAATTTTCAGTACTTTCTTTAATAAACATTTGCACTGCATGGTGTTTCTCATAGGGAAACTAATGTCGAGTGCCGCTTCAGCCGTTGACCACTAGGTGGACACTGGTTGTTTGACAGTTGTTATGACATGGTCCCTTGTCTCGGAACAGGAACCAGGAACAAACCATGACAAGAGAATACCCCAACCCAGCGCCAAGTACAGTATTGTCATGCTCTGATCCCACTCCGGGGGTGTGGTCGAGACAAATTTCAGCTGTTGCATGATGGACGTGAAGTAAGGTGTGTTTTTTTACCGGTCCAAAGCGCAACACTTACAGAGACAAAACGGACGTGAAGTAACCGCTATGATCAGAGAAACAGAAAGCACAAAACCCTGCAGAGATCTGGGTTTCCAAGGTGATATGCACCTTGAAATTGTACACCATTTGTTCTGGTAGTGCTGCTTTGGTGGTGGAAGAGGTGGGGCCAGTTAGAGCTGTAAAAACAATTGTGGGCCAGACAAGGCTCACAGGTGGTACATTGTGTACCCCAGTATCAGCCATGCAAAGGATCTCTGCAAAATAAAAGGGAAGTGATGGCCGTCACCGTCACCAACATCAGGCCTGTCCCTGATACCATTTTCTGAAATGTGTGCAGCAAGTTTGCAGGGGACAACCGCTGCTTGTGGAGGATTCTCTGCACAACTGGAACTTTGCACAGTCCTTTGGGTTGCCAAGGCTTAGATGTCTGCAAATGTAATGTTTCATGTCCACACACCCAGTTTTAAAGTGCATTCAGCTACCAATAAGGGCTGGGGTGCGCCCAGAGAGCTACTTGTGTGGCTTTTCCACCGATTAAAATAAATGCTATGTTTTAGAAGTTGCCAACCACAATTAAAAGGCAAATACAAACAACCTGGGGGAAAAGAAACTGGAGGAAATGTAATAGAAGGCTGTTCTGTCTGCAAGGATCAGAGCCCATGGTTACAGAAATAAACATCTGGCAAGAGATTAATCACACGCAAATAGATTAGTTGGCTAAGGAAATTGCTTCAAATAAGTTTGCAGACAATGAGGTGGCTTAAGGCAATACAATAAAATGTCTGAAACTGTCACATGATCTGTCACCCCAATTAAGCCTTATCTCTCCCTCCTTATGGTTCTGCTATAATATTGTTTAGGATTTTATGCCAGGCTTGTGTGTTTGTAGCTATATAATTATATAGATACAGCTAGATTAATACTAACATACATACACAGAAGCATTTGCAGAGGCACACTTGGCTAAAATCCTCATCTTTTGGGGAAACATGAGGATATGCAAAATGTCTTACTGCTCCCATGCTGTATACTTTTGAAACAGCAAACTGCAGTAAATACAGCTGTTTTCCATCTTTATAAGGCTGTTGTAGACATGGCATTAATCTGAATTTGGATTACGCTAGCTTGACACTGTTTGAGGGCAAAAGCAAAACAAAAGAGGGTGGTATTTAAACAGGGGGTGCTTAAATCGGTTGATTTAAACACCCTCTGTTTAAACGGCACCCTCTTTTGCTTCCCACCAGCCGACGTCTTCCAAGAAGCTGTTAAAATGTCCCCATGAAAACCAATGGAGACACTTTGTCCCGTCCCTGTTTATTCTTCGAAGGAGGACCGCCATTGTGTTCTCATCGGCAATTAAAATGAGACTGTCTTCCTCCTCTGCAAGATGTTTTCTGGAGCTTTGATGTATTTAAAGAGATAATTTGAAGCACTACTTTTCTGCAAGTTCTGTAAAATGCACATGTTGTTTAAATGGCCTAAATCCCTCGTCTTGAACTAAAGGGTCCTCGCTGCACCTTGATTGCATGGAATATTAAGAAACAAAACTAAAGCATCATATGAGTTTGGGGCATCTTTAATCAATCATCTAGTCCTCTGGGTGCTCGTTGTCTGTGTGCTTTGCTTCACAAAAGAGAAAGAAAACGGAGTTCTTTAAAGATGTTTTGCCAAAATGACATGGATGTTTTAGTGGAGGGGAATACCATTCTGTGACTCGTTCTCATGCCTCAGACAAGAACGCTCAAAGATGCAAGTGATTTCTGAACAGCCACATCTCATGTAGCATGACAGCTTGCCTTGTTGAGACCTTGGTGTTTTTCACATCCCTACCTGGGTGGGAGCTACCCAGGCTGATGGTGCAAGCAAGATTACGGTTCACTCCCTTGACCCTGTTGCAAGCTTTTATGCATAGATTCCTACTCCTAGCTCCACCCTCCATCTCCTCTTATCAGAACACAACAAAAGGAAAGAGACAAGAAGTATAAAGTTGTGAGACTTACTAGGCTGGGCAAGGGTTTCCATTGCATATTTTTGTCTCCGTTAAGGGTTTTATCCTTGGACCACAGAGAGAGGAATTGACCCGGATACGATGATCTTGCAAACATACGGCTTTTGCTATCAAGTGTCCTGTGTAGAAACCACCCCCAAAAAATCAAAGCAATGATTCAAATGAGAGATATGAGGATGGGGAGGAATGACTTCTGAAATGTAAAATCACATTGTCCGTAATGTCAGAGTTAATCAAGATGTTAATTTATGTTCATTGGACATGTAACATTGGTGAGAGCAAAAGCTATGTTTTGACTTCCAGTACCTCCTGAAGAGACACCCTCAGGGCTTCCAGTATTAAGAAGCAACAAATAGGACTAGGGATGGGCACGAAACAGAAAAATTAAAATTCATTTTGTTTCATTTCGTTCCCCCGTGATTTGTTTTGTTTCATTAGAAACCATTTTTTTAAATGTACAAAATGAACCAGTAAAAAACCAATTTGTTACTCTATAAATGGCTCTCCTGGGTCCTAGAGGCACAAATTTGGTGTGACGCTTCCTTAGATTCTCTCCTTTAAGCCCTCCAAATTTGGAGATATTTGGGGTTCAGGGGGCTGAGTTATTCATCTTGAAAGGAGTTGTCCACAGGGGAAAAAAAACATTTAGAATTGCAGTGTTATGTGCTTGAAGATATTAATCCCAGGCAGCTAGCAGCATGGAAATTATAGTGCAGCCTTGTGGCACAGTGGTTAAATGCCTGTACAGCAGCTAAAACTGTGCTCACAACCTGGGGTTCAATCCCAGGTAGCCAGTTCATGGTTGACTCAGCCTTCCATGCTTTTGAGGTCGGAAAAATGAGTACCCAGCAAACTGGGGGGAATGTGTAGCCTGTATACTGTAATTAAAACTGTAAACCACCCAGAGACTACTTGAAGTGGGATGGGAAGGTAAATAACCAGAACACTTTTGCTTTCAAGCTCTCCCCTTGAATCATCCCCAATTTGGAGAGGTTTGGGGTGCAGGGAACGGAGTTATTGAGCTCCAAAGGGGCTGCAGGGGGAACTTAATTGAAGGAGTGTCGATCAGCATGCTGAGGGGAAGCTGTCCATTAACACTATAATGGTAAAGCATGCCAAATACACTGTCTCCTTCCATTAAGCACCCCACCTCCTTTGCAGCTCGACATATCTGCCCCCAGAAATCCTAATTTTTCTGAATTTCAAAGGATCCCCTAAAATCGCTTCGGGAAGAGAAGCCTGCCATTCGCATGCCTGAGATCAGTAATTTTCCACTGAATATTTTTAAAAATATTAAAGGGGAGAGTCCAAGGAAGGTTCACACCAAATTTGGTGCCTCTAGAACCCAGGGGAGCCGTTTTTACAGAGAAATGAATCAGTTTATTTTAAAATAAAAATTTGCCAGTTCATTTTGTTACTAACGAAATGCCGCTTCCCTGGTTTCTTTCATTTTGTTTTGTTTCATTAAATAGTGAACCGACAAATCAGTGTTTCATTTTTTTTTTCATTTGGTGCCTATCCCTAAGTAGGACTATACCACTATGTTTGTCTCAAGTAATTCAGAAACAGACTATGGTTTGGCAGGGGTAAAAAGAAGAAACATTCCATGTTCTCTGGAGGTATGAAGATTCTTAGGAGATTGTAATGAAACATTTGCAACTTTGATCCCTGAGGGCAGATAACAAAGCCTTAAGGAATAAGTACTCTAAGTATGAACAATCTTTCAGCTGAATATCAGGAACAGCTTCCTAAATGTTAGAGCAATGGAACCAAGTACCTCCAGTGGTGGAGAGATTTCCAACCCTGGAGGCATTCAAGATAAATGTGGACAACCCTCTGGCAGGTATCCTTTGATATGTATTCCTGCATGGAGCAGGACTTGGACTTGATGCCCTTATAGGCCCCTTCCAATGTCACTATTCTATAATGCTATGATTCTATGATTCTATAAAGAGAGATTGTAAGTTCATTTCAGTATTTTGTTTTGTTTTGTTTTCTTCCTTTTTAAGCATATTTGTTGGTTTGTGTTTACTTACAACCTACAGCTTCAATTTTTAAATTAAAATAACAAATATCTGTTTTAAGTTTTTCGTTTTTTTAAAAAAAGAGAGAAAATATGAATGCTTTTATGGGAACGAAACACCTGAGCCATTTGTGTAAAGTGTTTAAATAACATGCTCATTGCCAAAAGTTTTGAAGAGTTTATAAATGTTTCTCATAAACCCAGTCCTACCAATTAGAAAGTAAGACAGTTGCATCAGCCAGGTACTTTTGAGATAATATTAAAGGGTGTGAAATAATAATAATAATAATAATAATAATAATAATAATAATAATAATAA